>OX632358.1:44626420-44763920 GCA_951751655.1 Ophion costatus
GATTTTTTTTTTTTTTCGTTTTGTTTGCCGTTGAATTATTTCGACGTTTGGCAAATTGTGTACGTCGCTCGCACGTGAAGATTTCGCGCCTCGGGCGCGCTGAAAACCGCAGTTCGCCGCTTTCTAACGATCGGCGGACGATCCTCCGCGAGGATTTCACAAGCACCCGGTATCGCCGTTGGCTTTTTGTAATCTCGCGACTCATTCAAAATCTCATCCATCCTCGAACCGGCAATTACATCTGACAAAGTCATCCGTCGATGTCTCCATTCCCCTGATTGTTCGTCGCGTCTTCGTCTCGAGAAATTACCGGACGAATTAACGAAGCGAGTCTCATTTTTTTGTCACCAATTCTCCGAGATCGACCGAAATCTTTTTTGCATTTTTTTATTTGATTTTTACGATTTTGTTCATTACAAATGAAAATTTTGAATTTATCCATTTTTGTTTTTGACTGCAGTACACTGTCAAGGGGAGGGGACTTTTTGTAGCTTCAGTGTCGCCATTTTGGCACAAAATCTTGTGGACATTTTTGAAAAGGTACTCGAAAATATGTGGAACAAAAGCCACCAAGGGGAATTTTCATTCCATCGATTGGGCATCCGTTGAAAATTGTCGAAAATAACCCTTTTTTTTTTAAAGGCTAATTTCATGCATTTTTTCGATAGGTTTATATTATAGATATTGATATAAAAGTTGGTACACTTAACAAAACACACTTTCGAAATACATTTTAAAAAGGTTTATGTATTTATGTAACCCAAACAAAATTTAAACGCATTTTTCTCGAAACGGCGTTTTTTGACGGCTTGTTGATAAAATCTTCGAAACTACTGAACCGACCCTTATGAAATTTTAATCACATATTCTTCACAACTATAGCTATAGCGCATATCGAGGGCTTTTTTTAATTTTGATAATGACTAATTTTTTCTCTAAAAACGGTGAAAAAAACACGTTTTTTTCTATTTTTGGAAAAATGTCCGCCATTTTGTTATTTTTGCATACATCAAAAATCGTATGATATGCGCTATAGCCATTAACCTACTGAATCACAAACCGTTTGATTTTTTTGTTTCGGATGATCCATCTCCGAGATTTCATCAACAACACAGACCTACAATTTTTTTAGGATATTTTTTTAACTACTGTTTTCGTCTATCAATAGTGACTTAAATAAATAAAAAAGTTTTATTTATGTATTTCAAAAGTGTATTTATTAAGTGTCACAACTTTTATATCAATATCTATAATATAAACATATCAAAAAAATTCATGAAAATAGCCCTTTTTAGCGTCTAACGTGAGAAGACCCCCTAAGGGGGGAAATAAATTGATAGAATGAGGCGATGAAAAAATTTGCTGATTTTCCTTGAATTTTTTTTTAAAAGAAAAATTTCTTCACCATTCTTAAGACTTAGGGTATGTTTTATTACCACTTTTGCCTGTTACATGGTATTAAAAAAAAACTAATCGTTAAAAATGGTGATGGTAGGCCACTGTCTTTTTAACGTACATTTTCAAAACTGGCGTGACGTATAACTCATAAACTATGAAACTGATTCTACTGACATTTTTTATAAACCTTTCTAATCCTAGTGTCTTACACATGAACCTAAGTACTTTTTAAAATAACAAAAGAGTATTGTTTTTCATCGCACAATGTAGCATTTTTTTTCAGAAAATTCAATCTTTTTGTTTCGAAGCGTACTATTTTACCGACTTTCGACATTTTTCACTTTTTCTTGGTTCATATTCTGCGAATGAGTGTTAATGAAAGAAAAATCGTGGTTAGTTTTCGACAAATTGCTAACGCCGACGCTACGTGTCACGCCGTCTGACAAAATCCGCCGCAACCCGTTCACAAGACCGTACCAGCCCTCCGCCATGTTTGACGATTAATAAAAAAATTAAAAATACGATGTAACAGCCAAAAGTAGTAATAAAACATACCCCAAGTCTCAAAAATAGTGAAGAAATCTTTCTTTTGAAAAAAAATTATCAAAATCCGCAGTTTTTTTTCCAGTTATCTCTCCCCTTAAATTTCGTTTTAAACATTTGTAAAAAAAAAATGGTTTTTTTTCTAAATCGAGACTTTTACAGACTCTCGCCTGTCGCCTTTCTTTTCCTCATGAGGATACGTTACATCTGCACGCGTGCGTGTATCACAATCGCTGCTGCGCCCATTACCATTTTCGGCTCTCACGCTTTCCGGCCTTCGCGGTGCCGGCGAATTCCGGCGCGTTCGTCGAAGCACTTTCTTATTAAATTCCACATTAATCCGAATGAGCCGTCAAATGATTTCCCCAATTAAACGCCATTGGTGACATTTTTTTCGCCGGTGTGGCCCTTTCGTTGACCTCAAAAGGTCCCATTGTTGTTTTTTTCTTTTTTCCTTCAATCTGTCGCTCCCGAGTGCGCGAAAGTACGGAAGTTAGACGGGATTGCCCGTTTCTATTATTTTGTTACGAGCAATTATTTTAAGGACACAACTAAAGTGTGACTATTGTATAAAAATGAAAGAAAACCACTTCGAAGTGATTTTTGTGGCTGGGAAATTATGATTAATCTTTTTCTTTGCTTTGGCCAATTATTCACAGACAAAACTATTTTTTTGCGCTGGAAATTTTTTGTTTGTTGATTTTTAGTGTCATTTTTTTATGCTAAATTAATTTGCGGACAAACGCGTGGGCGGGGAAAGTTCACCGAAAGGTTTGTCCATTTCAGTTATTTCGTTACGAGTAATTATTTTGAGGAAACAAACAAAGGGTCGTGCTATCGAAAATGAAAGAAAACCACTTTAAAGGATTTTCGTTACTGAGAAATCACGATTAATTTTGTTTTCTTTGTTTTGGCCAATTATTTGCAGACAAAATTATTTTTCTAGGCTAGGTTTTTTCATTTGTCGATTTTTAGTGTGCTGCTGAAGAATTTCGTGTGCAAACGCGTGGGCGGGAAGTATTCACCAAAGGGTTTGCCCATTTCGGTTATTCCGTTACGAGTAATTATTTTGAGGAAACGAATAAAGGGTCGTGATTGAAAGTGAAAGAATACGTACTTCAAGTGATTTTTGTTGCTGAGAAATTACGATTAATTTTTTTTCCTTGCTTTCGCCAATTTTCTTCAGACAGAAGAATATTTCTGGGTAGACATTTTTTATTTATTGACTTTTAGTGTGATTTTTTTTCTGCTAAATTAATTCGTGGGCAAATGCGTGGACGAGGAACATTTACCGAAGGCATTCGATCAAAATAAATCGATATTTATTTTGATATATTTATATGAATATAAATAAATAAATAAATAAATATATATATATATATAGATATAGTTTTTTTTCATTTTGATGCTGCGATATGTGGAACGAAATGCATTTCTCGGTACATAAGAAAGTGGCTGCATTCACCCACTAACAGAGTGACTTCTTGACCCTCCCACCTCCTCTGCCTCTTGTTTCTCTTCTCCTCGTCCTCAGCATTCTTCCTTGATCTCCTTCCTCTCTCTCTCTCTCTCTCTCTCTCTCTCTCTCTCTCTCTCTCTCTCTCTCTCTCTCTCTCTCTCTCTCTCTCTCTCTCTCCCTCTCTTTCGCTTCACGATTCGATCCCGCGAGCCCCTTTAATCTCGTATCCCCATCGTCTAATTGCCAGATTTCTCTCGAGCTTCTCGCCCGGATTCATATATTATATATATATATATATATTTTTTTTTTTTTTTTCAACAAGGCCACGCGGATGTCTAGGACGCCAGCGGGCTATTTTTGTCCCACCTGTGACACAAATTTCACTCGCCCAATAAAATGAACGTATTAGAAATGGCCCAATCGTACGATTAATCACTCGAAAATAATCAAGCGGGGCCCTTCAGGCAGCCGAAGGTGTGCGAATTTTCACGATTTTTTTTCTGTCGAAACTATTTGTTCCACATGATTAGAATTTTATGTACGTGTTATTACATATTTGAATTGTAAAATAATTCACTTTATATTTGAAAATGGCGGCTGTACGACACTTTCTTCAGAGACGGAACTTTTGTGAACCTCGTGCGAGATAAATCGAAAACTGTCCGATCGATAATTTCGAAATTTTGCAGATTTCTAGATAACATAATAAACATTTGTGTGAACCTAAAGTTTTTTAGAAATTATTCTATAAAATGACTTTTTCGTCAACGAATACCACAGTAAGAAGTTCATGAAAAATAGAACATTTTTCCAAACACGTACAATTTTTCAAACTTGTTTGTATTTGTGCATTTTTCAGGTTCACATAGTGCGCGTGAGTCTTGGGAATCGAAAAATTCTTGGTTCCGGTGTTTCAGATCAATGCGCCAGACGCTAAGCTGTACCACCTGGAACAACACCGCGATTTATAAATAAAAACAAAAAATGTAATAATATGTAGATAGAACTTTAATTGTGCAGATAAAATAGTTTCGACACAAAAAAATTTTAAAAATTCGCTTATTTCCGCCTGCCTAAAGGAATCTCCCCCTTAAGGGGAAGCGTGACAATAGCCTGAGAAATACCAGACGAGAATCGGTCCCTAATTGTTTGTCTTTTAATTTTTTATTAAGCACCCAATAAAGGAACTTTTGTACGTTCAAAAATAATGTTAAAGTTTGAAAGGCAAAGAAAATTCTCTCTTTTCAAATTCTCCTTAAAATTCCTTGCATCAGCAAGGAATTTGAAAAGAGAGAATTTTCTTTGCCTTCTTTTGTACATTCTTTCAAAAGAATGTACAAAATATCAATTTAATAATATCTTTCCATCTATCATGGGATGGAAAAATTAAAAACAAATGATTAAAGCGATCAATTGTTTTTTTGCGGTACGATAAAAAAATGAACTAAAAATTTATTTCATCATGATACAACCGTTTTGAAGAAAGGGCGCAAAATAAATTTACGATCCTTTCTGCGCTTTTAAAACGTCGGTCCAAAAAAAAAAAAAAAATGTGGCCTATATCCCTTTCGCTGCTAACGCGATCGGACTCTGCGATAACGGTATCCGTTTCTCGCGGAAACTATCGAATGAGACCGGTCCATAATTACACCGACAAGGTAAACACATAATGATCGTGGAATAAGGGGGCGACGATTGCAAGCGCGTACCGTAGAGCGATAAAAACAAGAAGAATGTACAAATGAAATCGGCGTGACTAAATAAAAAATAATAATAATCAGACGTTGTTACATTTATTATACGAATTATATTAATCAAATTTGATTCAAAGGTAAATTTTCCGATAATCATTCAGGAAGAATATTAACAAATAAAATTTACAACGGTAAAAATGGGAATTGCCGAATTCATTTCGTACTTTTTTTATTTTTTCTTTATGCATTGACCTTCATATTTATTTGGTTTATTTAATTGTTTTTTATTCGTTTCATTGATATTTTTCTTACAATTTTATTTATTTACGTTTTTGATGTTTCAATCAACTTTGTATTTATTTTGTGCATTTAGTTACTGTGTATTCATTTTATTGATGTTTATATGTTGCAATTTTAGTTATTAACGTTTTTTATTCTGTAATTTGATTTAATGATATTCTTGTCTATTGAACGGAATGGAACTCTCCTACGGGGACGAACAGTCAGATTGCGAGCTGAGAAAATTGTCAATTTTTCAATTTTATTCACATTCAAAACATTTTTTTATTTTCTACTTTAGGAAATTCAACTCGCAGTGGAATTTATTTGATAAATATCATGCCGTTTTTGTTTGTATTCTGTTGTTTTTTTTTTTAATTTTAAAGCTTCTGGTAATGTATATTTTATATGTATCGGATTTGAAAAAATGATTGTTTGATTCAACTTTTAGAGAATTTTATGTTACACACATCTAAGAAGGATCTTTTGTGTTTTCGTTCTTGTTTTTTTTAATTCATCTTGCAGTGAATTTTATTCCAAAGAAAACTGAAACTTGCGAAATTTGCTTTTTTTTTTAAATTCAACTCGCAATGAATTTCGAAGATAATTGAAATAATTTTCACAATTTTTCTCACATTCACAGCAAGCTGAATTTGGGAAAAAAAAAAATTTGTACAATTCTTCGAACCGTCCTTAAAATAAAATTCACTGCAAGTTAAATAAAAAAAACCGGTAAACTATTCTCATTATCTTCAAAATAAAATTCGCTGCAAGATTAAATAAAATTCACTGCGTTAAAAAAAAACAAATTTGAAAAATCGTTCCAATTATCAGCGTAAAAAAGAATGATAAAAAATAAATTAAAAAAAATGTTCCAATCATCTTCAAAATAAAATTCACCGCAAGATAAATAAGTGAAAAAATAACCAAAAAAATTCCAAAAACCGTTGCACATGCAATTACCCGATTGCACCAATCAAAACAAATTTCTTCTATTTCAATTCCCCTTCGGGTGAGTTTCTGGCGACTTACCGATCTGTGATGCGGGAAATCCGGGGAGTTCGAGAGGATCGCCGGTTCCGCATCGCCCGCAACTGAATCACTGAGATCGAAGACCACGCTCGCCCACACGAGGCACAAAAGTCTATACCTCATTGTTTATTTTTTTCTCTCTTCCCCTCGCGTCTACAGTCCAGTGGCCCACACCGAAGTACACAGGCCGAAAAATCGAATTTCCGACCGTCTTAAGGGGCTAAAGAAAGCCGAAAGAGCGATAAAAATAAAGATGCACACGGTATCGTGAAAAAAAAAATAAAAAAAAATCGTACACGACTTCGTATTGTCTTATCGTCGAGACGAGGCCTCCTCGTGAAACTCTTATTAAGAGTGAAAGAGTACTCGACGTCGTCGTCCTTCCTAGCTGGCTCGATTTCGCTTCGTGTCTTCTCCGTATATATGTTTCGCCAGGGGAACTTTCGAGTCTGGGAACGGGGTTGTGACTGGCATGAGATTGGAAAAGGTGCGATAGTTTTACTTGCGCGGCAACGCTCGCGGAGAAAAAGTCCGCGGGGAGAGATGATTCGCGTTCTCAAAAGACAACCCATAAGTGGGAGACGTCCGACGATTCCTCCAACGAGAACTCTCAATCCCACATGTGTACGTTCACTTCTCATAACGCACTGATCATTACGATTATTGCCCCCCTCTCCTCTCACCCCCCCCCCCCCCCCCCCCCGCCCCGCGGTCATCACGGCGATCGAAAGATTGGAAAAATGTATCGATGACCGTAATACGATTTTCTCTCGTGCCGAAGTTATTTCAACATTTGTGAGATTCCCAGGCTGACGCCGTTCGAGCTGATGGCCAGCCATTTGTCTTGGGAAATTTATTTCGGAATGCTTATCGATGATTATCGGTTGAGAGGATCGATTGGCTCGGCATTGTTCCATTGGCATTCGGTGGTATGAGAATTATTCGGATGTGAGAATTTTAACTATTTTTTTTTCAATTTTTAAGAGCATTTTTTTTTTTTTTTGGGGGGGAAGAAACTTTTTATGGATGTATGTGATGTTTACATTGACATGGTAAGGGACAGGATTTTCATTGGTTTTGAGGGCGAAGAAGGTGGCTGTACGAATTAATTTTTGGTCGACGAAATTTTTCGTTATTTATATGGAATATAATTCCATATATTATATATTTATATAATATATAATATATATAATATATATTATATATTATGTATATTATATATTATATATTTATATATATATATATAATTCCATATATTTATACGGAATACGGTAATATATACCATATTACTGTATTCGGTAATGATAAGGTAATGAATAATATGCAGTTTTTATATTATGTTTTAAAAATGTTTATACTTTTTATATTGCGACATTGTTTTATATGTTATGTTTTAAAATAATGTTACATATATTATGTGTAGAAAATATTTATACTTTTTATATTGTGATATGTCTTTTGTATATTTGCAATTTATAATATCTTTCTATTCACTAACTCGTATATTGAATTACCCAAAAATCTGCGATATTTTATTATTCGATATTACATTATTTCATGTTGTTATTGTCTGATATTTACATAATTTAGTACATTCATTGATCAATATGTAGAATAATTAAAAATAACGTTAAATCGTAAAATCATATTATTCAACATTTTCAATATTATTTACATGACGTATATTATATATTAATATTAATATAATATATAATATTATAGTATTCAGTAGTATTAATATATAGTGATATAGTATATTAATATTATCATTTTTTGTACATATTTCATTGTTTTTTTTTTATTTTGCAGATTTTTCCAGAAGTAAAAGAAACTACTTCAACGTAGCACGTTCCCCGACCTTAAAGTGAAATAGAATTACACTAAATGCTACATGAACTCGGAGATTGCGTAATATAATAATCATAAAAGGATCATGCTGCTTATGGAGCGAATGGAAAACATATTGCTACTAGAATGGGGAAATAACTAGGAGAATTAGGGAAAGTAACTAGGAGAATTGGGGATATAACTAGGACTAGAGAAATATGTACAAGAATTGGGGGAACTAAGGGAATCACTAAGAGACCGAGAGAAATAACTAGGAGAGCTAGGTAAATCCCTAGGGGTATTAAGGGAACAATTAGGAGAATTAGGGAAATAAGAACAAGAATTGAGGAAATAACTAAAATAACTAGGGAAATAACTAGGATAACTAGGGAAATAACTGGAGGAACTAAAGGCATAACTAAGAAAACGAGAAAAAGAACTAGGAGAACTCGTGAAGTAACTAGGAGAACTAGAGAAATCCCTAGTGGTACGAAGGGAACAATTAGGAGAACTGGGGAAATAAGTACAATAATTCGGGAAATAAAATAACTAGGATGGATAACTAAAATATATAACTAGACAGGATAACTAAAATAACTAGATAGGATAACTAAAATAACTAGGATGACTAGGCACATAACTAGGGAAACTAAGGAAATAACTGGAAGAACTAGGGAACCTAAGGAAATAACAAGAACTAGGGATATAACTGGGGAATCTAAAGGAATAACTAAAAAAAACTAGAGACATAACTAGGAGGGCCAGGGAAATCCCTAGGGGAATTAAGGGGAAATAACTAGGATAACTAGGGAAATAACTAGAGGAACTAAAGGCATAACTAAGAAAACGAGAAAAAGAACTAGGAGAACTCGGAAAGTAAATAGGAGAACTAGAGAAATCCCTAGTAGTACGAAGGGAACAATTAGGAGAACTAGGGAAATAAGTACAATAATTCGGGAAATAAAATAACTAGGATGGATAACTAAAATAACTAGGATGACTAGGCAAATAACTAGGTAAACTACGGAAATAACTGGAAGAACTAGGGAACCTAAGGAAATAACAAGACCTAGGGATATAACTGGGGAATCTAAAGGAATAACTAAAAAAACTAGAGACATAACTAGGAGGGCCAGGGAAATCCCTAGGGGAATTAAGGGAATGATTGGGAGAACTGGAAAATAATTAGGAGAACTAGGGAAATTATACCAGTAAATTCATCAGTTTATCGTCCTTGATTATCATCATCTTCCTAGTAAACTTAATGCACCAAAACTATTACTATGCACATGCAACTCAAACGAGATTACATCGCGTATATGACTTTTCGTAAATTGTACGAATTATGCCGACCCGAGTATATTGAATGAGGCAATTGAAATATTTAGAATTTGGGGCTATAGTATATTTAATTATATTTCATTCACTAGATTTCTGCTAGACTTACAATTAGAGTACATAGTACGTGCTGGATATATGCGTGCCGTTGCGAACCTAATTAAGGCAAATTGTAAATGTAACTACAACAACATATACACATATACATATATATATATATATAGATATAGAGAGATATATAAACAATTATTATATAATGCGAAAAACGTGAAAAAGGTGGAATTGAATCTGAGTTTGTTCGTATAGAGTGCAAGTGTCTCTATCTTCTTGAGGAAATCACGTGTGGCAAGGCGAAAAGAATACGTATAGATGGGAATAAAAAGTTCTATCCCAGCGACCAATTTCGCTATACGAAAGGGAGCGGAAGTCGATGAGTGCAAGATTTTCACGAGATAATTGCTTCGTGCATACACAATATATAGTCGCGCATATACATAAGAGGCTTCGACAAGTGAATCAATTGAAGCTTTTTTTTTATCAGTGGGCAGCACTAATTTGTTCGTCTTTCTTGCACACTAACTTTGTCAATCCATAATTTTCGGCCACGTGACAAAAGTGTTGCGTTAGACGCCGTGGAAAGTTTGCGATGAAGTAAGGAGATAAAAACCTTGAGAGCCGTGAAAAGAATTAATTACTTTCTTCCTTAATTATTTTTACGATTCGCTGTTTGATCATACGGAGTTCTAGAAATGCCTATAAATGCCCTGAATAATGGAACACGAGTAAAATGAAATTCGTAGTTGTTATCTGCTTGTAATTGTTTTAAAATCGTAATTTTTTCCCGCTCGAAAGTTCAGCTCGCAACTTCAGGAATTATCAAATTATTCAGATGTCCTTCTTGCGCAGCCTCTGAAAGCCCTCATTTTCCGCCTCAACGTATCTCGTCGCGAGGATGTACAATTTTGCGCCTCGCGTATGAACCGCGGTGAGAAAATTTTGCGCTTGAAAATTCGTGCAATTTGAGGTTAGCAATATCGTTCGAGGCGTAATGGAGGCCATTGTCGGGCGTGTGGACAAACCGCACGCGCGCCCCCTACGAATATACGTGGTCGAGAAGTTTCCTCTCGAATCGAAATATCCTGTATTTACACGAATATACATATACTTATGTATATATATATATAAAAAGCATTTACGCGGTCTCGCGCCGGAATTGAAGAAAAATGAGAGAAAAAATAAGAAGCGGTCAGAAAGACGTAGGATATAATTGCTTAGGGACAATTTGCGCGCACTATTGCCGTGGCTTTACGCGCATCTAGGATGTTGCAAAGGCAATCAGCGAAACGAAGACGTAGAGGGAGCCACACTGCCGAAGGCTGCGGGGATCCCCCGGAATGCCCACAAGGCGTTCAACTTTGTAGCCTAAGCCATAAGACTTTATATATATTTATATATACTCATATATATATTTTTATATATACTTTTTTTTATATATATTTTTTATTTTTTTATATTTTATTTTTAATTAATTTATTTATTTATATATATTTATATATACTATATAATTTTATAATAGAATTATATAAATATGTATATATATATATATATATATATAATTTGAAGAGTATGTGGCTTCCGGATGGAGGCCGTGTTGAGAATCAGCGTTCCGCCGACGTTTCGCAAACGTTACAGTCTGCATCATCAGGGCTGAGAGCTCCGATACTGAAGCTCCCGTGTCTCAGGCATTCCTTATATACTTATATACCAGGAATCAAATAGAGAAATTCAGGAAACTATGCCCACAGACGAAACAACCCATCCTAACCCACACAGTAAAAAACCTAAGCAACCACCTACTCTCCGCAGCTGAAACATCAGTCCTCGCAAAAGGGCACAATTTCGCCATCGCACCGACAGACATTCCAACCAGAGAAATCATCAGCCAGGTGGAAACTGCCATCTACCGTCTCCCACCTGATACTAGCAACGATATCAGGCAACGGATAACCAATATTCTACACAAAGCAAAACCCCCTCAGCAGAACATCACAAAGGAAGAACACCTTGCTCTTCAAAATTTGAAGAAAAACAAGGACATCTTAGTACTACCAGCTGATAAAGGGAATGCTACTGTTATCATGGACAAAACGGACTACTGCAGGAAAATAATGAACCTGCTCGAGGACACCAACACGTACAAGAAACTATCACGTGACCCAACATCAAGCGTAGAAAAGAAAACAACGACACTTCTAAAGAAGGCTGGTCTGTCGGAGAACCTTATCAAAATCCTTACACCCAAGGAATCCCTACCACCCAGGCTTTACGGTCTGCCAAAGATACACAAAAACAACATCCCACTAAGGCCCATCGTTAGCAACATAGGCAGCCCTACATATCATTTGGCACGTTTTCTCTGCAAACCCTTGCAGGAACTCGTAGGCCTCAACAACTCCCATATCCAAAACTCTCGGGAATTTGTGAATAAGATCCAGTCCATCAAGGTACAACCAGAAGACATTCTAGTAAGTTTCGATGTTGTATCGTTGTTCACAAACGTCCCAACCCATGAAACCCTAGAAATAGTCAGAAAATCCCAAAAAGTTGCTCCTAACCTACTAGCCCTCATAGAACATTGCCTAAACTCTACATATTTCCAATTCCAATCCCAGTTTTATGAACAAACTTCAGGCGCAGCCATGGGTTCCCCGATTTCCCCTATCATCGCCAACATCTTTATGGAGAATTTCGAGAACAGAATTCTGCAAGAAGCACCTCTCAAACCCTCAACCTGGTTCCGATACGTCGATGACACCTTCGTCATTTGGAGTCACGGCAAAGAAAACCTCAATCATTTCTTAACCTTCCTCAACTCCCAGCACCCCAATATACAATTCACCATGGAGATAGAACAGGACAATCAAATTCCTTTTCTGGATGTACTGGTTCAACGGAAAAACGATGGCACTTTGGGCCACAAAGTTTACCGGAAACCAACGCACACGGATAGATATCTCCACGCTACGTCCCATCACCACCCCTCCCAAAAACAATCGGTCATAAGCTCTCTGGTCTACAGAGCTCTAGCGATCTCCGAACCGAACTCTCTCGAGGATGAACTAGAACACCTACGCAAAGCTTTAGGAGATAATGGCTACAAGCCAGGCAACATCGAAAGAACGATCAAACAACTAAGAAGAAAAATAGCCGATCCGAAAACGGTAACAGAACCTGAAGGGGAGAATGAAGGACAAATAATAGCAACAACTTCCCTTCCATACCTTCAGGGCATAACCGATCGCATAGGCAGGGTCCTTGGGAAACATAACGTGCGAGTCATCTTCAAACCTCAGAAGAAGCTAGCACAAGTGGTTCCGAGTGCAAAAGACCAAAGACCACCATTAAGTGCACCAGGAGTGTACAAGATACCCTGCTCATGCGGTAAAGTGTACATAGGAGAAACCGGGAGGAAGATCAGTACACGGATCAAAGAACATCAACGGTGTATCAAATATGGCCACATTGGACAATCAGCCCTGGCCGAGCATTGGATGGAAACTGGTCATGCCATCCAGTTCGATAAAGCCCAAAGTCTGGCCCCATCAAACAGCTATTTTTCTAGGAAACACCGAGAAGGCTTGGAAATCCGAAAACATCCGGACAATCTAAACAGAGATGGTGGATATCACGTCAATCCCATTTGGCACACCGTCCTCCCGGTTTTTTAATTGACCGGCCGATCAATTAAAACATCTGATTGGCTGGTGCAGTGATCTGGAACGATGACTGCAAGTATATAAGGAATGCCTGAGACACGGGAGCTTCAGTATCGGAGCTCTCAGCCCTGATGATGCAGACTGTAACGTTTGCGAAACGTCGGCGGAACGCTGATTCTCAACACGGCCTCCATCCGGAAGCCACATACTCTTCAAATTACATAAAGAGCCGTGAAAGCCTTAAAACTAAAATATATATATATATATATATATATATATATATATATATATATATATATATATAAAATTTCTTTATACATACATTTTTCGTCCATTTTTCCTGCATTTGGTTTCTTACTCCAAAAAAAACACGCATACTTGTTGGACGCTCAGTGATGTAAGCACCGTGTTCTTGTTCATCAAGTGGTTGATATCATTTTCACAACCGAATTACATATATTGATTCTTAATCTGCAAATATAAATTGTTTATGGGAAAAAAACATATTTAAATAAAAATTGTGTATTGTTACAGAAAAAATTTAATCAAGACTTACATTGGATCACGCACGAACATTTTCTGCATCGAGATAAAAAAAAATCAATACTCCGATAATTATGAAAACAAAACATGATAAAGGCGTTTGAGGACTAACTAAAAAATTGTTTAGGACCCTCAAATTTTGCAAAACTTTCTTTTTCTTAACATACTTCAATTTTCTGTTAACAAAAAAAATCGATTTTTTTATCCACCCTAATGTGTGTGTGTGTGTGTGTCTGTGTGAGTAGAGGGAAAAGCAATTTTGAAGACATCCAACTTGAAGGACCATCCTGAAAACAGCCGAATGTGCTGGTAACCGACATTACGTAGCAGATGTAACGGGCTTCAAATGTCCATTCCCAATATATATATATATATATATATATATATATATATATATATATATATATAATTAATACGAATGGGTGTATTGACATTGATACAGGGTGGCTCGAAAAATGACGTCTGAGAAGAGAGTCTTGATGCCTCGAATCACCTACAATAACTATTCGAATCACCCCCCAAAACAATTCGTATCACCCCCGAAAATAAAAAAGCATTTTTTGTGTATATACTTTACTCGCCATTATTTTTACTTGTGTTATCGTTACGAATCGCACTGGTGAGCGATAAATAAACGACCAGCTAAAGACTAACGTCGGTGCCGTAAATACTTATAAAAAGCTAAGGGTGTATCGCCGTCTGGAAGCTTGTTTTTAAAGTAATTTCTAGGAATTAATTTTGCGAAAACTATCAAACCTACAGTTCCGGGGTTTTTGGGGCATATTAAGGCATGTTTCAACTAGCAACACAAATTTGTATGAAATATTTTATTGTAATCTATACAAGTTATGCGCTGTTATGCCGATCGTGGCGTGAGACGCTCGTCCAATCGGGCGTACGGGTTGCGGCGATCCCAGTGGTCTGAAACAGGAGAACAAATTTTTTTTTACATCTAGATGATTGTAGTTATCGTCTGAACTAGAACTAAGTAAGTGCGAAATTTTTTATCGGTATCGCAGCTGTTTGGAAGTTAGAGTTTAATTTTCCCGGAAAATTTCCAACTAAAACATGAGAACGGGGCTAAAATATTCCACCTATCGGTATCATTCTAGTTCAGACTATAGGTGAAGATTCCCTCGAAATGTGTGCAAAACCCGGAGTCAATCGGTCCAATAGTTTTTGAGAAAAACGTACGCCCGAATTGAAAAATGTCGTTTCAAGAAAACCGCGTTCAAAAATTGTCCTATATTAAGCACTGATACGGCTGAACTTACGGTGGATAACAACTGATTTGTATGACTTACCATTAAGGGAGAACACCACTGTAATAGGCTGAACAATGGTTGGTTTTTTTATTACTGGTTTTTTTAATTTGGCATTTGGAAAAAAGGTATGTTATTAAAAATACATTGGACTTATTTCATGTAAAATTTTATTGAACAAGAATAAAAATTGACAACGTTATTGAGATATAATAGCGCCTGTGTAAAAATGTGGTCCAATGGCCTCATCGATAACTTGACTGGTTCGTCTGTAAAATAATAATAAAAAAAAGTTTTATAATGTATATAATATAAATGTAATTCTCGTTATTTTCTCGTAATTCTCGTAGTTGTTTTCCTAGAAAAAACAATAACAAAATGGCGCGTGTTCGAAAAAAGTGTAAATGTTGCGAATGTTTTACTCATATTTAGGGGCTTGAATACTACTGAAGTTGAAAAACGACTAGGTACAACAATAGCTTTTGCAATTACGGAAAAATGTTTTTTTTTGTTAATAGAAAATCTGACAATAATTGTCCAATTTTCTATTTTAAAAAAGATAGCTATACGGCTACAATGATGATTTCAGCCAGGTCGAGAAACGGAGTTTCGAAAAAAAGCCCGATTAAAAGTTTTAGTATACGTAAATCGTAGCGCTGCCTGCTGTTACTAAATCCCTTGCAAATTGGTCAATTTTCAATATTTTAACTAAAACATTTTTTCACATATTCTTTATCACGTATGCTTTGAGAAAATGCTTAAAAAATGCATTTTTTTAACCCATCGCAGTGGTGTCCCGCCAACGAAATATATTTGAGAGGATCAGACACTAAAGTTCAGATGAAAAAAAAAAACACTTCCACTGGTCTAAATGACTCCCAGTTGCGGAAAAAAAACTTCTACGAGAAAAGTACATACACAAAAGGGGACAAAATAAAAATCGACGCTAGAGCAAAACTGGTGAAAAAATGTTTTTTTTTTCAAAAAGTGAAAAAGACCGTAGAACATATATGGGGGATGATTTGAATAGGCATGGATCCGAGTCAAGTAGATTCTCTTTTCGCACGTCACTTTTCGAGCCACCCTCTATACGTGTAATTCATTGTACGTATACATGTGTATTCAGGGCTGCTCAACAACCGAGATATACTTTCCAATTATACTTCACGAGAGCGTAGCACGGCAGAACGTCCATGCGATTCAGAGCAAACGCTTGCGCTTCGATACTGAAACGCATGGGGGATTATGTACGCGCTTATACGTAGGGAATGTCACGTAGGCGAGTCACTAACCTCATATTTATTTTTAACACTCATCTGCGTTGCTCGTAAACCTCGATATACGTCAAAGAATTCAGTTTTAAAAAAATGTCCGGTGAGCTAACATCGAAGACGCGTGTTTTCCGACACGATGTAGGGATGTTGACCTAGAGATGTAGGATGGGCAGTCTGCCGAAAAATTGAAAAACATATGCCCGGATCTCGATGTAATTCCAAGGGCCTTGACAAATTTATGAGATTTATTTGGAGGTTAACGACGAGTAACGGAGCGATAGGACTGACGGAAGCTACCGCGGGAAAGAGAAAGGACCACGAGATCGCGGAATAACGTGAAAACCTTTCACCGATTGTGTGTGGGAATCGATCGTTGAATCGATATTACTGCAGTCAAGGAAGTTGGCACGTCCTTGTAGTTGCCAAATCGAGCACCGTCGTCTACTTCCGGTCAATGCTTTTCTTCATTCTCCCGTTCGCAACGGACTCGCTGCATGACTGCATGGTTTATTTTCATGCGATAGAAACGACATCGGGTGCGCAGTTACAGCTGCAGAATTTTAGTACAAATAAGTGAAAATTGTTCCACGGTCTTCGTTTCCAACTTCCGATTCACCGGAGCACGGTTGGAACGTATCGTTGCGATCCTATTTTGTTGCTGGAACTCGTAGGTGGTGTTTTATCGTAAGAAAAGTGAGGTTAGGTTCAACTTTGACGGATCTCTCGCGATGAAAGGACAATTCGGAAACTCCGGTGATGTTTAAAATTCGGGAATCATTTGAATAGTTATTAGGAATAGTAATTAATAATAATTAACAGTAATGAATAGTAACTGTAGTTAATAGTAATTATTAATACTTAATAGTAGCTAATAGTAATTGATAGTTATGTCATTAGTAGTAACTAATAGTCATTAATAGTAATTAACAGGAGTGTAATAGGTATCGTAGGAAAAGTGAGGTTAGATTCGAATTTGACGGATCTCTCGTGATCAAAGGACAATTCGGAGTCCCTGGTGATGGTTGAAATTCGGGAATCATTTGCATAGTTATTAGGAATAGTTATTATCAATAATTAACAGTAATTAATAGTAACTGCTTGTAGTTAATAGTTATTATTAATACTTAACATTAGCTAATAATACGTGGTAGTTAATTGTCATTAATAGTAACGAATAGTCATTAATAGTAATGAACAGTAGAATAATAGGTATCCTAGGAAAAGTGAGGTTAGATTCGAATTTGACGAATCTCACGCGATCGAAGGACAATTCGGAGACCCTGGTGATGGTTGAAATTCGGGAATCATTTGTATAGTTATTAGGAATAGTAAATATCAATAATGAACAGTAATTAGTAGTAACTGATCGTAGTTAATAGTAATTATTAATACTTAACAGTAGCTAATAGTAATTGATAGTTGATTGTCATTAATAGTAACTTACAGTCATTGATAGTAATGAACAGTAGTATAATAGGTATCCTAGGAAAAGTGAGGTTAGGTTCGATTGACGGATCTCTCGCGATCAAAGGACAATTCAGAGACCTTGGTGATTGTTAAAATTCGGGAATCATTTGTTTAGTTATTAGGAATAGTAATTGGGAATAATTAACAGTAATCAATAGTAATTAATAGTAACTAATCATGCTGTATCTATAGAGATTTTCCGCAGTTTCCCTATGCCCATCGCCACAAAGTGGGAAGGGGAGGGGGGTGGAATGGGCGGTAGAGGGGGGATGTGAAATAGGAGGCAGACTGTAGTTGAGGCGAGTTGGGGCACGTAAAAAGGCAAGGACCCTGTACAGCTGCGGAACAAAAAAAAATTTAAGGTAGTAACTAATGGTAATTAATAATAACTTATTGTAGTTAATAGTAATGAATGGTAACTAATGGTAATTATTAGTAATTAACTGTAGTACGATAGTAACTTATGGTAGTGAATAGCAATTATTAATACTAAATTGTAACTAATAGCAATTCGTAGTCACTAAATGTAATTAATAGTTAATAATAATTAATACTAATTAATAGTACCTAACAGTAATTAATGCTAACCAATGGTAGTTAATAGTAATTAATAAGATTTATTAGTAATTAATAACTGTCGATAGTATTTACTAGTATTTATCAGTTATTAATAATTATCAATAGTAATTAATAAAATAGCAGGCAGCGGAAATTTCAAATGACGAGCGGTCTTTGTATTTGATTTTACTTTGAAATTAACGGGTCGTCAAGATACCCGAAAACTTGTTAAGATACCACCGTCGGTGACTGCAGATTCCGCGCCTTGGTTGCGGTTTACCCCGCCCGGTGTCGCTTCGACCCAGTTCAGTCCGAGAGATCGACGAGGTCTGACGCGCGGGCGTTACCCGCGGGGATTAGAGGCAAAATTGACGACTAGAGGGCGTTCTCGCGGTTTTCCACGAGAACAAAAACAGTTCGACGATAAAATTGTCGTGTCCACTCGCGAGCATTGAAACGAAATAAATTATACGTTATTGAGCACACAAGGAGAAATAGTAACAAGTTGAGAGTCGAAGGTCGAAGCGAGCGCAATCGATACTCGAAGTTTCAAGAATTATTATCATCATAATCTCCGTCTGGCTGACAAAAAACCAAACATGGCTGCCTGAGGTCCAAGATCCAGAATGTTATTAGTCATCGGTCGGTGTTTATGAGCGTGTGTGTCAACCTGGATGAGACCGATAACAATTTTCTTCGTCCAAAGTTACGACGCGATATTTTCACCAAGGGGCGAAAAAAAACAACGCTGTCATCTCGAGTCCTCGCGGGCTTGAACATTTTTTCGTTGCAAGGCGGAAAGGAAGGAAGGATTGAAGAGTAGCAAACAAATATGATGAGTCTGTTCGGGAATTCGTCGCCTTTCGACGCTGACGTCGGTAAGTTCGCGTCGACATTATTGCGTGTTTTTGCATTCGCGACGCGTAAAACCGCCGAAGTTTCCGTTCGAAAAAATGAATGAAAAAAAATTAACGATGCTCGGTCTGTTTCGCACGATGCATTTGCGGACGATCGAAAAAGTACATTATTTCGACGAGTACCGTGCCTCTGCTGCCTGTGTGTGTGTGCTGCGCTCCTCGTCTTCATCGCTCGCTAAGTTGATTAGGCTCGTTCTACTTGACGGCGGATCGGGGACGATGAACGAATGCCGTCGACCTCTCGCAAAAAAAATTATCGCTCGTAAAATTCGTTTTGCAGATAAAAAAAAAGGAGATATACTATTTGTCTCAACCACTTTTTGAGCTCGCGAATTATCTGTTTGGATTTCTTTTTTTTTCAATCGCTCCACAAAGTGAGCAAATATTTTTTTTCCTTCAGTCACACCCAAGCAAACCCAAAGAAAAGATTTCTTTATCTGACATTGACACCTTTTCTATTTACTGGAATATTCGTTCATTTTATAAAGTTGACGATTGTTTTTAAAAAAATTATCATCGCGAAGGGAATCGAATATTATTCACTTCATTTTTACTTTGATATTGAAGATCTGGTTTGGGTTTGTTTGGGTTCAATATCAAATGCGTTTGCTTGTGTTTTCATATCGGATGTTATTGTACGTGTTTGCATCAAATGTTCAATGTTTTTGTCTTCGTTTGGAGTTGTTTGGGTTTGATATTGAACGTCTTTTTGGTTCGAGTTTGCTGGGCTTAATAACGAATGTTTTTGTTCGTTTGGACTTGGTTGGGTTTAATATCAAATGTTTTTTTTGTTTGGGATCGTTTGGGTTTAATAGCGAATGTTTCTTTCCGTTTGGGTTTGTTTGAGTTTAATATCCAACATTTTCTTTTGTTTGGATTTGTTTCAGATTATGAAAGTTTTGTTTGTTTGTGTTTGTTCGGGGTTAATATTGAATGATTCTTTGCGTGTTTGGGTTTACTATCGGATGTTTCTTCCGTTATCAAAAACATGGCATTTGCCATGTAATGAACAATGGAATCGTCTGAATTTTCAAAAATTTCTCTACTTATATCAACGGGAGCACGTACGCTGCAAGGCACGGTTTTCTCGGCGGCGCGGAAGAACAACTCGATGCCCCTCCCTTATCGTCCGCTCGCTGATAATTAGCCGCCACTAAGAAAACATTCCCCGCCTGTTTTGTTTTTCTCCAGCTTATTGAGCGTGCAACCTTTGGTTGGGGGTCGGGGCATTCCTTGCTCTGCAATAATTGACAGTGTCAATTAAGGAAGCTTTCCAGTGTGACAGCCCGAAAAATCGCTGTTTTTCGCGATTTTTTTTTTTAAAGAAAAAATAATCTAATCGGTCTGGTTTTTTTTTTGTATATTAATTGGGTATTGAAGAATACAAAACAATTTTTTAAAGATCGATTTATTTGTTAATTAATATCTATAAAAATGATGAAACAATTGTTGCAGAAAATGCACTTGGATGTGGTGTCCACGTTGGGGGTCACAATTTTGATCTGAAACAAAAAACACAAAAAGATTATTGATCGGTATATAATTGGCTTTCGTGCTATGGAGGCTTTTTTTTTTTTTTTTTTTTTGCAAAAATGGCGCCGGTTTGAACAAAAAGTATCGATTTTAGCATTTTTTTTGGCAGTTTTTTTTACAAAAAAATAGGAAGATGTCAAAAAAAAAAAAAAGCTTCCATAGCACGATAAACAATGACGTTAAGAATATTGTGTAAAAAATTCAACTCGATAGCTTTAAAACTCTGCCCTCCAAGTTGGACACCGTTTTGAAAAATGCTGTTTCGAGAAAAACGCGTTCAAAGTTTCGCTGTAGCTGTAGCGCTCCGTTGCCTTCTTCCAAGAAATGCTGTACAGTAACCGAAATAATCTGAATTTCGGCATGAAAATTTCAGGGAATATTCGGAAGAGTGTATACTATTCGATAAAGCAAAAAAAAAAAATCGATTTTTTGAAAATTTCACACTGGAAAGCTCCCTTAATCGGAGCTTCGAATGTCAATAGACGTGGCGATGTATATTTATGATCGTATTGAAAATGAAAGATGGGAGCTTGCTACTGAGTTGGGAATTTGTTAAACGTTTAGTAATCTTACAATTCAATTGAGGCAGCTCATGCAGAGTAGCCGGCAGCGAGAGAGCTTCCGTTGGAAACATTTGGTACCCGCTGTTCTTTCTAATATCATTCTGATCTCGAAATCTCTAAAATCTCTGAAAAACGTTACGCTCTTTGTTCTCATATTCATCCGATCGCAAAATACGACGAGAACTGAATAAGCGAATAATATTCGATAATCAACTAATCAAATATCGCATAATCAACATAAGTAAACACCGATCAGAGCAGCTGTTGGCAAAATAAATTTGGACTCTTTTTTGACCCCGTGGAAGTGATCGTACCTCCTTAATTTCCAAGACAATAATTTGCAAATACTAATTGTCACGAGCGAACGAGTAATTATTTTGCGAAGTTCGCATTGAACGATTTTCTCGTGTATCAGAAAAGGCAACGAACGAGAAAAACACATCCGAGGATTGGAGTCTGATAATGGACATATGCGACAGCGTCGGTTCGTCCAGTCAGAACGCCAAGGACTGCCTGAGATCCATAGTGAAGCGGTTGAACTCTCAGGACCCTCACATCGTCATGCACGCCATAACGGTCGGCAACGTTCCTCCTCGTACCGAGTATCGTCCAGATGTCCCCGAAACGCTCAATAATTCATTTGCTAACTCATTGCGTTTCGCCTTCTTCGTTCCAGCTGTTGGACGCCTGTTCGAGCAACTGCGGCAAGACTTTTCATCTCGAGATAGCCTCGAGGGACTTCGAGGGCGAGCTGCGAAAGCTGTTGCAGCGCTCGCACCCGAGGGTAGTCGACAAGCTCAAGGCGTTGTTGAAGAAATGGGCCGAGGGCGATTTCAAGACTGATCCAGCGCTAAATCTCATACCGAGCCTGTACAGCAATTTGAAAAAGGAGGGTATCGATTTTTCGGCACTTTCCGAACCGACGAGTCGAACGGTACGCTCCCAAATGACGGAAATTTCGAGCTTTGGAATTTGTAGAAAATCTTTGTCGCAAATTAAGGCCTCTTCTCACTTCGCAATTTTCAAAAAATCGATTTTTTCATAACGTTTCTCGAACGTACACACATCCGAAAGCATACTAAAATTTTATGAAGATCGGAGGTGTCCAACTGTATTTTTGCTATTATCTTGAGGTTCGCATCGTTGGAACGCAACAAAAATTAATTCTTCTCTGTTGATAAGAATTCTTTTTGGTCGATTCTAGGCTATGAAACTCATTCGAACGTTTTTACGTATTTTTATCACAGATTTGTGAAAAAAATCTTTCGAACAATAATGAAAATGAAGAAATAAAAAAAAAGACGTTGCATTCCGACGATGCTGACTTCAACATCGTTAATAAATCACGATAATGAAGTTCGCATCGTTGGAACGCAACGAAAATAATTTTTTTCCGATTGCCAATGTTCGTTGGCAGGACAAAGCTAGAGACCTACTAACCTAGAAGAGAAAACTAACTAGAACCTAGAATTAGAGACCTACAACCTAAATCTATCGAAAGCCGATTTAGTTGGCAATGACAATGGAGGAAAAAGGGGAAAAAATCGTTGCATTCCATCGATGCAAACTTATACGACGTAGATTTTTTTTCCATTTAAATATAATTCACATTTTAAATTATATTCCAATATAACTATAATATAATATAATATAAATTATCTAATATAATTAAAATATTCAATTATATTTATCTATTTTTACTCTATTTCAATTCACGCTACTCTTCGCTCAATTATATTTGTTACAACGACGTTGAAGTTTGCATCGTAGGGATAGTACGATTTTTCTTTCTTCACTTTTCATTTCTTTGCTTTTATCAATTATCCTAAGCCTCTTTTTGCACAGCCTAATTAAGTTTGTGAAAAAAAAAATAAAAATCATTGCGTTCCAACGATGCAACCTTCAACGTCATTTTTCGAGTGACCTTTATTATCCTTTAACTAGACCTTTACCAACCCAAACAAATTTTCCACGCTTTTTACCAGTCGTGGCCCGAATACAATGCTTTACATTTCCCGCACCCGACATGGTTTTGACAGATCGACGTTGAAAAGCACGGAGGTTGACCTCGCCTGAATGAGTAAAAAGATACGGAGATGGAACCAACGTTGCCAAATATCAAACCTAGAAATACCACGCGAATCGTTGGACGACTTACGAAATTTTAACCACATATTCTTTACCACTATAGCCGTAGGGTGTATCAAGGATTTTCTGTAAATGTTGATATTTACTATTTTTTTTGCCAAAAACGGTGAAAAAACAAGTTTTTTTGTTTTTCGTTTTTCGAAAAATGTCCGTCATTTTGTTATTTTTGCATATATGAAGAATCGTATGATACGCGCTATAGCCATTAACATACTGAATCTAAAACCGTTTGACTTTTTTGTTTCGGACGATCCATCTTCGAGATTTCATCAACAGCGCAGACCTACCATTTTTTTGACATTTTTTTAACTACCATTTTCGTCTTTGAAGAGTGACTTTAATAAAGCAATTTTTTTTACGTATTTCGAAAGTGTATTAAGTGTAACTACTTTTATATCGATATCTATAATATAAAGCTATAAAAAAAATATTCATGAAAATAGTCTTTTTAGCGTGTAGAAAAGACGCCTTAAGGCCTTATACATCTTTCGATGGTCGGAAAACAAGGCTTTTTTGAGATATTTTTTTTTGAATCTTAATAAAGCAACGAAAGTGAGGTTTGGAGGGTTTATTTTACAAATCTGTAGGTACTCAAATAAATAGTTTTAATGCAAAATGGCGCGCCCCTTAAGCTTGTAATATTTTTGCAGCCGAAGCAAGCCGCCTCCCATGGACGAGAGACGGGTGCCGTTGCGGCATCGCAGGAGTTCGAGGATATAGCGAAAGGTAAAGCCTGACACTTTTAATTCACTGAATTGAGAAAAAGAAACAGTATTTATCCGTATGGTGGTCCCACAAAAACCGATTTTTTCTTCGTTTCCTTATTAAAGAATGTTAGTATACGAAAAAGAAAATTTGGAGTCAAAATTACAATATCCGAAAAATAGCTTTAGCCGCCTTCTTTTCACCACATAGTAATATTTTGTCCATGGCCATGAGTACAATAAATGATGAGAGAAAAAAAAACGATTTACAGCGATCGAGTTGTCGCTGAAGGAGACCAAGCAACCGTCCGGCTCGTCGCACAGTTCCCCTTCGTCGAAAAAGGCCTCGAGCCTCTATCCGAGCGTCAATTCGTCACTCGCGAGCGCCAGCAACTCTGAGGGTAGAAAAGTCCGTGCGCTCTACGATTTCGAGGCTGCCGAGGACAACGAGCTCAGTTTTCTCGCTGGAGACATAAGTACGAGCGAATTTATTTCCCCCACCGAGATAACGAATTTGCTCTGGGTTTTGCTCGTTTGTGGAGAGATCCCACGAATGTTCGAACGAAATTACTCCCAACGGTCTCCCCCAGTCGTCACAGTTTTGGAGAATCGGAAGAACGTTAAATTTATGGTTCGCATCGTTCAAGAACGGGGGACTTTTTAACGATTTGCGATCATTATTTTGCAGTACACATATTGGACGATACCGATCCGAACTGGTGGAAAGGCACGAAAAACAAGGCCGAGGGTCTTTTCCCGTCGAATTTCGTGACCGCTGATTTGTCCGTCGAGCCCGAACAATTCATAAGTACGAGACATCGTTATTCCGACATACTAACCCTGCTTACTGCTCGAGTAATTATTGTCATTAAGGGGTTAGGCTGCTGGACGACCCGAAAAACAGGGTTGAAAAAAAATAACTGTTTTGGAGGAGTAAGCGAGATTATTGGAAAATCGTTTGGATATTTATTTGTACGTCGTTGACCCTGCTGTTACGCATTTGGTAAACAGGGAAAACCGGGAGAACTCGGGGAATTTCTTTCCTCCGGGAATAATCAGGGACGAGACCTGGAATTTCGAAAATTCTCTGGAATTTCGAAAATTCTCTGGAATTTCGAAAATTCTCTGGAATTTCGAAAATTCTCTGGAATTTCGAAAATTCTCTGGAATTTCAAAAACTCTCTGGAATTTCGAAAATTCTCTGGAATTTCGAAAATTCTCTGGAATTTCGAAAACTGAAATTTCGAAAATTCTTTGGAATTTCGAAAATTCTTTGGAATTTCGAAATTTCTCTGGATTTTCGAAAATTCTCTGGAATTTCGAAAATTCTCTGGAATTTCGAAAATTCTCTGAAATTTCGAAAATTCTCTGGAATTTCGAAAATTCTCTGGAATTTCGAAAATTCTCTGGAATTTCGAAAAATCTGGCATTTTCTCAAAATTTACTTTTTGCAAGAATTACGAAAAATGAAACCGACTTAAAAAAAACTGAAAAGTATAAAATTAAATATTTTTGTATATTTTTAATACTCATATTATTCTTCATTATAAAAAAGGAAAAAAGAAGAAAAAAACGTTATGTTAGTGCCAAATATTGAAAATTAAAAAAAAACTAAAAACAAATTTATTCTAAAGTCACAACCACGCAATTATTATTGTACATAAGTGTTTATTTTTAATTTTTAATTTCAATTAATGAAATCGCTTCAAATAAAAACATGAAAATTTTGCAGACATGAAAATTTCGGTTGATATTACCGAACAAATTCTCTATCTGCTTTGAAACAATTTTTTTAACTTTCGTCTTCAAATCATTCTTCAAATTTCAGTTTTTTTTTCACTTTTGATTTATTGTTTGACATTTTTATATATTCGATCTTTGCAAAAATTATGTTCTTTATTTGACTCCAATCTCTCTGGAATATTTGCAAAACTTGCGGAAGAGTTGAAAAAGTCGAAATTTCTGAGTCACTAACGCGTAAAAACCACGATTAAACCAAGTTGTGTACCAAATTTCATTTCGAAATATTAATAAATACATAAGTCATAAACAATCTCGTCGAGAACCTTCGAACGTCAGTGGATTTAAAAATTTAAACGAACCAGTTTTTTTTTTCTTTAAATAGATAACACGGTCTAAGACCAAGCTTTTTTTGTCATCGTGTTT
This sequence comes from Ophion costatus, assembly GCA_951751655.1. NCBI lineage: Eukaryota > Metazoa > Arthropoda > Insecta > Hymenoptera > Ichneumonidae > Ophion > Ophion costatus. Next base: position 44,652,842 of record OX632358.1, read on the forward strand.
CAATCGGCAGAAAAACAATTGTGGACTTTTTTTTCGATTTTTTCGGACAAATAATATCGTTAATAACGAATGAAAAAAAAAAAAAAACGTTAAGAAAAACCTCAGTCAAGACTAAACTACTATTACACTGAATCAGTGTGCCAAATTTCAAGTCGATCCGTAAAGTAGATGTCCAGAAATCGTGTGCGCCGTTTTGAAAAACATAGTTTGGAGAAAAACGCGTTAAAATTTTTCCTAGCAGTTCAATCGTAATGATAAGTTTATCGTTTGCATCGTTGGAATGCAACGAAAATGAATATGTCTGAATTCCTTTAATTTTTATTCACAAATTTTACCCACGAAAGTCCTTCAATCATTTTTAAAGACATTCATTTAGGAATCTACAACGTAAATCTATAAATAAAAAGTATGGCAATCTATAGCAATATATAATATCTACATAATCTATAGCAATCGATAAATATGGTATCTATAGCAATAAAAAGTATGGCAAATGAAACGTAAAAAAGAACATGCGTTGCGTCCAACGATGCAAACGTCAACACCATCTCCAAACTTGCACCACATAGAGTACAAAGGTGCATTGAATTTTTCAATTCTATGCTCCGCAATCTCTGAAATATGGATCCCGGACCACTGTCGCCTAACATTGATAGCCTGAAACAAAAGCAACGCTAAATCCGTCAGCTTCGGATTCACTTAGCCTGAATAGCCGACAAGCCGGAACTTTTCAACCCACCCGCCCGCAAAATGTGAAGTAAAACGATTTATTTCCAGAGCTAGAACACGGCACGAAGAAGTCGGTTCAATTCTCGGAGGAAGTAGAGGTGAAGACGGTGAAGCGAGAGCCGGAGATCGTGGAGGTCGAGATCGACGAGGCGAAGATCGACAGGCTGTTGCATCTTCTGCACGAGGCCGATCCCCAGTCGGACGTGAACGATCCGCCGGAAATGCTCGAGCTCGAAGGTGAACGGCGATCCGATGACACTTTCCTCGTGCTCAATTGTTTATATTTCGACACGTTTATTTTATCTGGTTCGTCCGCACGCAGAACAAGTCACGGCGATGGGACCGCTGATAGACGCGGCGTTGGAAAAAGTCGACAGGCGGCACGCCCAGCTGACCAAACTGAGTTCCGACCTCGTCGACGCCCTGAACCTTTATCACACCCTCATGCGGGATCCTCCGCACCCCTCGCCCGCGAGCTACACGCTGCAGAAAATTCCGGCTGGCCACATGAACGTTTATCCGTATCCGAGCCCGGGACCGGTCGGTTCAGTGAACTTACAATCCAATTGTATTATTCCTCTTTCAGCGACACTCCGGGTGCGTTCGACTTGGGCACTTGGACGATTTCGCCATTTGTGAGCATTGCTCGTGTCTTTCGACTTGGCACTTGTATACGCGTAACGTCATTGCCGCTACAATATTGTGCCCGCGAACGCTGCCCTCAGCGAGGTGGGGCAGCAGAAGTGTGAGCGTTAAAAGCGCCTATTTCCGAAACGAACGCCACGTGAGCACAGCGAACACGATGGTCTTTCCGAGGTAGCAATTTCCAAATGTCCAGAAGTTGTCCGAATGTCCGCTTGGAAGTTACCTGAAAGCAATCACGTGTCCAGCACGCGATAGTTAGCTTTTTGGATGGTCATCTCGTAGGTAACCTCCGGGCGGACATTTGCCACACTTTTAACCGACTTTTGGGCAAGTTTTTGAAAATTGCTACTTCCGGGTGCCGGTTCTTTGTGAGAATTTATAAAAAACATTGCGGCAACAGCTCCACGCAAACTTAGACCCTATTTCTGATAGAATAACTTCTTCGAGTTAGGCGATTTCTTTTGGCGGATAACACAACTCTAGCGGCAGAAAATAAGGCCTAACTTCGACGATTTATTTTGGGCGTATGAAAAAAGGAATAGGATTTCTTTCGAGAGGGTTTATTTGACACATATTAAGGTAGTCCTATCGACAGGCTTCGATTCATAGGATTTTCATAGTTATTTTTTTGAGCCTCACTAAATATATTAATGATTGTCTCTGTAAAATTTGAGGGTCGGTTATCGATCTTGTTACAGAGACAAAAGAAATAAAAATTGCGTACGTTTGTGAAGGAATAACGAAATGACGTACGAAAATCCAATTTCCGGTCGATTCTCAAAAATAATCAGATTTACGTACTTAACACTTGTAGTAATCCAATCCTCTCGGAAGAAAAATACGCTTATTGACCTAATTTTCATGCAATGTCATGTTTAATTTGAACTTCCGGTATTGGATTTATTACCACTTGCTACGATAAAGAGACGTGACAGCAAGGCAACAGCTGACTAGTCGTAACCTCGTCTCACTCATTCGAATTTCCACACATATTTCATTTTTAACCGACATATTTCGCCGACACAAACTGTTCGCGAGCGCTGTAAGCGTGTAAACGCCCAAGTCGAACGCACCCTCCACTCGGTGCCTCTCGCACGGTAATTTACGCTGAATAATTACTCAAACAATCAGAATCGTTGCCAACCTCAACGCTCAACATTCCACGCAAAAGAATTATTACTTCGAAAAATCAGGAGACGTTCCAACATTCTAAAATTTCGATATCAGGCTGATTTTTTTTTGTTCGCTGGCGAAGGGACGCTTGAACTTTTGATTTATTTCGCTAGCGAGACTTCCCGTGCGAGTGGAGGCGAGAAAAGCGAAAGAAAACGTTACGATAATGCATCGCTCGACAGTTACGAGAACGGAAACGATTTCAGATGTACAACGGTATGCCAGGGCATCCACAGACGGGTTACGGTGGCGGGCCGCCCGGGCATTACAATCCTAATATGCCCGGCATGCCACCGCCCAACGAGTACATGCCGACAGGGCCCGCCAGTATGCCGACCATGCCGTCGATGCCACAGAACTATCACGTTCAACCGGGACCTCATCAGCATCCACCGGTCCATCCCCAAGCTGGCTTACCGCCCCCCGGCATACCCCATCCCCAGGTACATCCTCAGGGACCACCTCAGATTCAGGATCCTGGAGCCATTAACTATCAGCAGCCACAACCGTGAGTCTCCAATTCTTCATTGCACATCTTTTGGATGGTCGAGGAACATGGCTTTTTTGTATTAAGATGGTTCGGAAGAAACGATTCAGACCAACAAGAGCCCCCTTGTGGGGGGGGGGGGGGGGGGTGGCAGCCCGCCAAAGACATTGAACGTAGTTTTTAAATATATTTAAAAGAGCTACAATCGTACGACGTTGATAATCTTTGGGGCCCTAATAACAACCCAATCAAACCCAAGTTTGATTGTATAGACAAACAAACAGATATTGATACAAAAAATCGAGTTCACTTATGAGTATCTGAAGTCACGTGTTCAAATTTCAAACTCTTCGGATACCTTGTTTGTGAGCAATTAATAAATAACATTTTTCTAAATTAACATGGTCTCTTATGGATCGTCGTGTTTTTCCCGTCTATAAACGTGAAATTTGCAAGCATTGACAAACAGTTTCGAAAGAAACTTTTATAATGGATAAAAAAATATCTAAAGAACGTTTGGACAGCTTTCTAAAATCCATTAGATACTTGTGAACTTCAGAATAAATTAATTTGTCTCGAAAAATGCTGATTTTTTGGAGGTTAACCTCCATATTACTCCAGTCGCATATTATGACGGCAACGTCGCAACCGCGCGCTTTTTGACATCAACACTAATACTTTCCGAACGACGCAATGTGCACTACACTTCTACAGCAAATTATACAGAAGCGACTGAAAATGCAATGACTAAAACGGCTTGAAGAATAAAATCAAATAAATTAATCGCAAATAAAATCATTGTAGTTATAAAAAAAGGATACGAAATAATAACACATAAAAAATTGATTTCGAGATTGATTGAGAAAGTATTTGATTTTCGAAAATTGATTTCGTTTGCCTTTCCAGAAAAACGCTTTCTTTTTTGAATTTTCTTCCATGGTCGAGAAAGAGATCGACGATGAACCATGGACGCGAGTGAAAAATTTCTAGCGCATGGCAGCTGTACAGGATACGCGGTCGCGCTTGGTTGCAGCGTTGCCGAACTTATTGAACGGACTACGCTAGTCGTGATAATTTTTCCTTTGACCAACTCGGTACCAGATGAACTTCCTTAAGTTTCAAAACCATTTTTCTCCGGACCATATTTATACATTATTTAAGCCAGAAGCTCATTTCCATTGCAACAAACGTCTCCAATGACCGACCACTCGCCGGCGGCCGTCTAAGACCGACATGTCAAAATTACACGACGATTTTAACGATTCCCGAATTGCTCGAGTTTCGCATCCCCCGCTGACGAAAATGACCCGTCGCTTCGTAGCTCCAGACCCGAAAGAAACAAATGAAGAAAAACGAAAGTCCGCCTACCGCGAAAATGTAAATTCCCGAAGAGCAAGAACGGCGGAAAAGTTTTAACAAAATCTTGGACGATGTTACGCAGCAGATTTCCAGCCCCGGGAGTGCCTCAACCGGTTCAGTACGTCGGGCAGATTCCACCTGGCGCGTTGCCGATGACCCAACAGCAGCATCAACAACAACAACCACACCAACACCCACCACAACATCAACAGCCACTCCAACAACAACACTACGCCCCCGTCAACGGCCAACACATTATGTGAGAGACGGACGATTAGCGATAGAAAAAAAATGGAAAAAGCAAATAAACTTCTCTGTCTCTCTCTCTCTCTCTCACTCTCAAGGACGAAAAGTGTCAGCGGTCGAACGTCGCGACTCTATGCCTCAAGCCGTACAATTATTATATATATAAATATATACATATATATCATACGGATTACACGTAACAATGTTATACTATAATTATTTAAACGACAGACATACGGACGAAAACATAGACATGGGAAAATGAGGGCTTGGCATAGCAGTGAGAGAAAGAGAGAGAGAGAGAGAGAGAGAGAGAGAGAGAGAGAGGCTCGCGATAGCCAAAGTTTCGGACCCAATGGCTTTCGTCGATAAAAACAAAACGAACCAAAATTGTATGGAATTAAATCGTTAAAAATTCATCGCAATTGTTTAGGTCGCATTTCGGCGGAGATCCTTCTCCAAAATTGTCAGAGCAGTTCGTGAATTTTCTTTTCGCTCACCGTGACATTCCAATTTCGGACTTCTCCTTAGAATCGACGACGTTCGCGTCGTGATCAGTTAAATTAAGGAAGGACGCCACTGTGACGGACCGAAAAAAGTCGTTTTTTTCCGAAGTTGTCTACTGGATTATTTATTTGGTATAATGCAGGTATAATAGAGCCTCGGTATAAAAAAATGCTGTCCAATGGCCGGATCGACAACTCGATGCTTGGTCTGTAAAATAAAAATAAAAAAGTTTTATAACCTATATTGATATAATTCTCGTTGTACGTAGCCGTTTTTTCGAGAAAAAACTTTCACCAAATGGGCGTGTTCGAAAAAGCGTAACGTTGGCGAAATTTTTACTTATATTCGGGGGCTTAAAAATACCGAATAAAAAAAAACGACGTACAACGATAGCGAATGCGATTACGGAAATTTTGGTTTTTCAAAATTGACAATGGGATTGTTAGCTAGAGATTCCGGCCGGGTCGAAAAAAGTCGTTTCGAATAAAACGCGGTTGAGAGTTCGCGAACAAATCGTCTGTATCGGTTAATTTTCGATTTTCCAACGTGACCTTTTTTTTACATTTTATTGAACACGTCGAAAAAAATGCAGGAAAAAAACGATTTTTCGTCTCGTCAGAATGGAGGCCCGCAATCGTTCACGAGGCCGGCGACGACTGTCGTGCGATAATAATTTAATCATTGTTTTCCTTAATACTAAACGATGTACACTTGGCCGACCAGGAGAGAACGCTCAGTCGAGGAAGAAGAGAACGAGAAAAGCACGTGTTAGTTCACTGCGCGGTCACGGCGGCGTCTAGTCTCATTGTAAATAATCACGATACTCCTGGATACCATTTTTCTCGAGGTATCGAGCTTGCGATACGCGTTTTTGTTTCCCTTCGGTTTTCGACCTCAACGACGGGGCCCGATTTCGTGCTGGAGTGCGTATGTAATTGGATATATTGTACACGTTACGTTGCCATTAAATTGTCATTATTTGCGTAAAAGAACGATCATCCAGCGGTCCCGGCAAAATAATAGTCCGCCGTTCCTTGGGGGAAAAAAGAAACGTTTTCTTTTCCTCAACGAAAGGCACGAGCCCATCCGTTTATTAATTAAAAAATAAAAAATAAAAAATAAAAAAATTTAAAAAAAAGCGCAGGAATATATATATATATATATATATATATATATATATATATATATTCCTGCGCTTTTTTTAACGCGAGGAAGATCCGACGATTAATTGCGTTCGAACGTTCTAACCGACGGAGCATGTAAATCAATACACTTTTTTTTCCACTGTCGTTTTCTTGGATGCACGACAGTAATGATAAACGCTCGATAGGAATTGACGATCGCTAACGTTTATTCTCGGCAATGATCGAATAATCGAAGTAACGGATGTTTCTGGTTACGTTTTTATTTCTTTTTTTTTCTTTGTCTACGCTAAAAGCATCGATGCATCTTCCTCGTTGTGTAACTGTTCAGGCGATAGTTATCGATTAGGTGAATCCCGTTGCCCCTGGTCATTCCGCTCGACCAGACTCTCCGGTTTCTCCTTTTTCGAGATTTCCGGAAACTCGAGACGCATCGTTGCACGAGGCAATGGAGAAGATCGCCAAGTGGGGGAATGTCGATTGAGCGCAAGGGTACGAGGTTTGTTGAATAAATAAGGTGACTTTTCAAACTTCGCGGGCTACGTACATTCGATTTTCGATGTTTTTTGTTTGTTACGTTGGTACACGTGTCCCCAACGTGTGTTGACATCAGCCATTTTGCATATTTAGTTTGTTTCTGACAGATATAGAGGTTAGATTACTAATTAGAGGATTACATGTGTTGACATCAGCCATTTTGCATATTTAGTTTGTTTTTGACAGATATAGAGGTTAGGTTACGAATTAGAGGTTTACTCTAATTTAGTCTAATTAGAGGATTACTTTGAAGGGGACAAAATAGATATTGATGAATAAACAAATATTTTTCGAGAAAAATGAAAAGTGACCTTATTTTTTTTTTATCAAACATCGTACTTTGCGTAGAAAGGAACAAGTTTTTTTGGCAGTTCTTTTTTTGCATGTGTGGTCGTTGCGCATGAAAGCGCCTATGTTCGGAGCGAATGAAAAAACATGGTTGGGAAATCGACGAACTGGTTCATTCTTGGTCCGTTCGGCGACCAATGAACGGATTCCACGCAGGAAGGGCCCGGGTCCTCCGGAGACGATCCGTCGTCCATTTTCGGCTTCTTCGTACGAGGTGAAGGGCCGAGCCGCAAGCGCTGACCGCATCGACTGGAACTAATGGTTATCGGAGGAAGCAAAGTCTGGGCAATCATGTGGCGGCTGGGGTAGGATTTTTCAGTTACAACTAAGTACCTCTTAAGGAAGCTTTCCAGTGTGACAGCCCGAAAAATCGCTGTTTTTCGCGATTTTTTTTTTTAAAGAAAAAATAATCTAATCGGTCTGGTTTTTTTTTGTATATTAATTGGGTATTGAAGAATACAAAACAATTTTTTAAAGATCGATTTATTTATTAATTAATATCTATAAAAATGATGAAACAATTTTTCCAGAAAATGCACTTGGATGTGGTGTCCACGTTGGGGGTCACAATTTTGATCTGAAACAAAAAACACAAAAAGATTATTGATCGGTATATAATTGGCTTTCGTGCTATGGAGGCTTTTTTTTTTTTTTTTGCAAAAATGGCGCCGGTTTGAACAAAAAGTATCGATTTTAGCATTTTTTTTGGCAGTTTTTTTTACAAAAAAATAGGAAGATGTCAAAAAAAAAAAAAAGCTTCCATAGCACGATAAACAATGACGTTAAGAATATTGTGTAAAAAATTCAACTCGATAGCTTTAAAACTCTGCCCTCCAAGTTGGACACCGTTTTGAAAAATGCTGTTTCGAGAAAAACGCGTTCAAGGTTTCGCTGTAGCTGTAGCGCTCCGTTGCCTTCTTCCAAGAAATGCTGTACAGTAACCGAAATAATCTGAATTTCGGCATGAAAATTTCAGGGAATATTCGGAAGAGTGTATACTATTCGATAAAGCAAAAAAAAAATCGATTTTTTGAAAATTTCACACTGGAAAGCTCCCTTAAGGGCTTACAACTAGTTGTATTATTTGAAAATATCGATTTTTGGCTTTTGACGGATTCTCAAAGTGTAACATTTCAAAAATGTTTTTTTTGGAAAAGTTAAGTCGAGTGGTTTAAAAATGAGGAAGTCGTAGGCGTTTGAAGGTAGGATCCGCGAACCAGGGAACTTTAAGGGGTCATTTTGTTGTTTTTGCATATATCAAAAGTCGTATGTAATGCGCTATAGCCATTAACATACTGAATCTTTGATTTTTTTTTGTTTCGGATTTGATTTTTTGATTTTTGACTGTTTGATTTTTTGTTTCGGATGATCCATCTTCGAGATTTTATGAACAGCGCAGACCTACAACTTTTTTAGGACATTTTTTAACTACCATTTTCGTCTACAATAGTGACTTGGATAAATAAAAAATTTAATGTATTTCGAAAGTGTATTTATTAATAGTAGTTTAGTCTTGAACGACGTTTTTCTTAACATTTTTGTTAAAATTATTTATTAACAATAATTACAATTTTCCTCGATTATATTTTAATATTTAAAAATTAAAATTGGTACACAACTTTGTTAATGAATATACAAATAAATGTCCAAACGATTTTTCACTCATTTATTCCTTCAAAATCATTTGTTAAATAACCCTGATTTTCTGGTCGTCACAGTAGCCTAACTTCTTGAACTCGTTTGTTTGGGGTAGTCTAACCCCTTAAACGTCTTTTTCTCAAAATGACGTTTTCAAGATTGGCGACCACGATATCTCGAAAATCACCTCACCGATCGACTTCAAATTTCACAAGCTTCTTTTACATATTAACAAGCAGTGCTCCAACGAAGGATTTCCTTTCTCGATACAAAGCTTTTTTTATCAACAAAAAAGACGGTTCTATTAAACCAAAAATCGATACGTGCACTTTGGACTGCGGCCATTTTTTCTAAAATAAATATTTAATCGAATCCTTCGTCCAAGCGGTAAATTTAATGCGAAACAAAATACGTTTGATTTTTTTTATTCCGCATGATTTTTAGAAGGACGTTTTAGAAGCAGCGCTTTGCACAAACCATCGTATCTACAGCATTTATAAATATTTTTCAATTCTGAAATTGTAAAAAGTACTTGAACCTATACTGTTTAATCTGTAGAAAAAAATTAAAACCTGCACGCGTTTACCGAAAAAGAATTCACTATAATTTCTCCTTTTTCCAGCCACGAGCCGAAGGGTCTTCCAAAACGGCCAGACATTTCGAATCGCGCGCCATTTTTCGTGTGGCGAACATAGAGTACTAATCTTTGACAACTGGCATCAGGAAGTATTGAGGTTTAGTCTTGGAGAGTAGGGAACCTGACGCAAAGCTCAGCGCAGATGGCGCCACGTAAACATAATGTAAACAAACGAAGTTGTCAACGCGCGCGGTTCATTTTCGCGGTGTCAGCCCTGAGCTAAAATTATACGAATGGACAACATAATGTCACTGCGATTACGAAAATGTTTTTAAAAAATTGAAAATCGGTTGATAAGTTTTTGAATATTCACTGAGACTTGCACTTCATCTATTCTGAACGATGAGTTGAAAATGTAAAAAACTTGAATATGCAGAACTTTTGCGATTTCTGACAGTTCTAAAATAACGCAAACCTCGACCCCCCCCCCCCCCTCAATTGCGTTACGTAATTTATGGACGCTCCCTTTCGTGGGTATGTAAACGTGTAAACGTTTACATACGCATGTAAAAATGCTACGCTTTTTGACCGCTTTATTTAGTTCTACCTTTCCCCGTGGCGCTAGTAGGTTACTTACAATATTCGTATTGCGCAGGCGCGAGACCCGCACGGTGTACTTAACCACCCCGCGCCCAATACGACGATTTGGACATTTAAGCCGCGGTGCGGCATTGATAAGATTACCAAAATTACTTATACTCTTGTGCTAATGCCGCGTGTTGTGCACGGTTGTACCTTAGGCTACCCCCGAAGACCTGAAAAGGTGCCTTTTTCACCATACTAGCCGATCCTCGTATTCGGAGCTATGGAAAGTCTACGAGTGATATGTGTTCGTGTGTGTATATATACATAGCTCCTACGCGCGTAGGATTGTTCCAAAAGATGCCAGCACCCTGTCCCATCCTCGACCAGTTTGCCTCCCTGATCTTCATCGACCCGCCAGCTTCGTCATCTTACCACCGCCTCGCAGCGTGTCGCTGGCTGCACTCGCGAAGAAAATCATCTCATCAAACGCGTTACCACACGTTGCGATTACGACGAAGCTGAAAAAACGAGCAGGGGGCCCAAGGGTGGTGGAGAAAAGATACAAATAAATGGAACAAGCGAAATTGTCGAGATCACACGACACGAGGAAGATGAGACTCCCGTGGCGCGAGTAATGTACGCGCCCGCTCCGCCGTGGTTGCAATCTGGCTCAAGGGTATCTAGACCATATCTCGCCCGTAAATTCTCCACTCGTCGGGCGATACTCCGTAGTCAGCGCTTTTGGTTTTAGACCAACGGCTGCGCGGCTTCAATATTCCCTCCTATGGATCGCACCGTGAAATCTTTCGCAATCTCATTTTTTTTTTACATTATATATGAATAAATGTGTATATCGTTGCCTCGGAGAACGGAAACAACGGATTGCGGCGCTTGCGTCGCGCGTCCTCGCGGCCGCGCTCCGAAGTTATGTTTTGCACGGAATATCACGACAAAGTCTATTCTTGCCAAATTTTTGTGCGTTTACTTGTTTATGGCTGATCGTTATTATTTTTAATATTAGTATTATTATTGTTATTATCATTCGTAATATTGTTACCATTTACAGGCTCTCCTGAACAATGATAATACCAATGTTAGATAATAATAATAAATGTTATAATAATGGCATAAAAATGACAAAATTTATTGTTATTATCATTGCTATCTTCACTACTGTTATTGGGTTGGTAAATATAATAATAATTATTATTGTTGCCACTGTTGATGGGATTTTTGTGCTCACTGTTAGCTACTACTATGATTATTATGATTTAACTAAAAGTCTGCAAAAATTCGCAAAACGACGAGATAAAACCAATAATAGCAATATCAATAATGATAACATTGATATTATTCGCGTGGATGCATTTAGTCAATTTTGTTACTATTATTCTTGTATGGGTTTGTTTGAGTTAAATGTAGGGTTTGTTCTTGTACTTCGTCTTATTAGTATTAATATTATCATTATTAACATTATTATCGTCGCTATTATTATTCTTGTTGCTGTTGTTATTGCGAGCGTTATTATTATTAATCCCATCATTAATAACAATTATCCGGACAGTACTCGTGTAACGTGATGGAGTTCGGGATGGAATAGAGACAATAATAATGATGCTATCGGCATATATTCGGCATGTATAATATATTAGGAGTACAAATAAGTCTCCGGTATTTTTTTTTTATCAAAAATTGGGCATTTATTATGAAAGAACGGTACTTTATGTTTTATTCAAATTAAAATTGGCACGAATCTCCCTCCAATAATCCTTCCAATTCCGCGTCTTCGTACACTTTCGGCTTTCCGCTACGTTCTTTGTCTTCGACGTCAAACTCACCGTTCTTAAACTTTTGGAACCACTCACGACAATATCTCTCACCTAGAGCAGCCTCACCACATGCTTCTACAAGCAATCTATGCGCCTCAGCTGCAGATTTCTTCAAATTAAAGAAGTCAATAAAAAGTTCCCGCAAATGACGCTTGTTCGGCACAAAACTCGACATTTTCGCACGAAAAAAATTCTACGATGCTTATCGCTACGAAAAATCGCTAATATTTCAAGGTTATGGTCTTGCCAGATGTCCAACCCAGCCCCCTGGCACTGCTGGGTCTACCGTGTCCCCGTTATTATCGCCACGTAAACTAACCCACCATGCGGCGCTAGTAGTCACCCGCATGACCCCCACTTCAGTCGCGCAGCGTCTGCATAATTTGCATTTGACGCGAGAAATACGATTTTTCCTTGTTGGATTGATAACCTGACGTGCAGCCAAGCACTACGCACGCAGGCATTCTCAAATATGAGCACAAAAACCACAAAAATTGTTTTTATTTTATCGCTACACTAAAATTGTTTATTATTTTATCACTTTGTAATACCACACTACGATTTTTTTTCGAGAACAATGACAGATCGAGAAAAAGAAAAGAAATATTCACTTGGTTCACGCGACGAAAAAGATGACGAAATAATACGGAGAGGTGCTTTGCGGAGTGGGGGTCATGCGGGTGACTACTAGCGCCGCATGGTGGGTTAGTTACGAGGTGACAATAACGGGGACACGTTACTGTTAAGAGAATTTATCCCAGTGTCAGCCCCCCGGTCCAACTTTACGATATAACGTTTTACATCTGACAATCTCTTTTTTTTTTTTTCTTTATTAAAAATAAAATTTGTCAGGCTATAGGTCAGACCTACTAAGCCAAATCTGACAATTTCAACCATAACCTCCTGGTGGGGTCATCTTTGGTCAAACGGCGGAAACTTATTTGTACTCCCAATATACACACAGAGCGATGAAACCGGTGCGTTGGTCTAGTGGGTAGCGTGCTGGCCAGCGGACCGGGAGGTCGCGGGTTCGAATCCCAGTCGCGTACTTTCCTCGTGAAATATTTTTATTCGACATTTTTCGGCGAAAGACGACTAGTTCCGTGACTGGGAAGCGAACTTGTGGTCGGCTGTATCGGTATAGGTTTTCCGCAGTTTTCCTATACCCATGGCAGGTATGCATGGTGAATACGATACAGTGGGGGAAGTCGGATGCAGTCGCGGGTGACAGGGGCGGTAAAGGGAGAGTTGTGGAATGGGTGCTAAGAACGAAGGAGAGGCGGATTAGGGCTTGTAAAAAGGGAAAAGAAGGAGCAGCCTGTACGGCTGGAACGAACCAATAAAAAAAAAAAATATTAATAAAATAAAAAATACACTGGGTGATGACAACAATCATCTGCTTCTGGTTTTTCGCATGTCATTTTTACAGATAACTTTTTGATCCGGGTTAACAAAAAGTACGTTTTGTTATTTGTTGTATCTATGAAAGTCTTCTTTTTAACCTCAAATGTTACGGAAACTTTATTAAAAAAACATCTTACGTGTCAATTACTTTAAAAAGTTGTCTAGGTATTGTCGATTCATATCATTTGTAAAAATGGCATGCAAAAAACCAAAAGCAGATGATTTCTCTTAAAAAAATAACATACAGCCCAAAATCTCGAAAACCGTAGGACTTTTACTAAACTGAAATTCCAGCATATAGTAGGACATGATCTGACCTATCGACGGTTGCAAGATTATCCATTCATAACAGCACACCCTGTATATATATATATATATAGGCAGGCAAGAGAAGACGTCAAGGCAATCAAGAACGAAGAGGGTCGAACGGGTGATCGTACTCTCGCGCCTTTACCCATTATTTTCCAGTATCGTATACCGGGAGGTATTAGATATTGTGCAATAGAACGGCGGGGTCTCTCGCCAACCCATTCTTCTCGGAGGCGATCTCACGTGAGCGGAGCGACGAGGCGAACGAGACTACGAAGCGGACGCGACGTTGTGACGCTTTTTAATCGAATCCAAAGATCAAAACGCTACTGAATGAGTATAGGATAGATAGAGATGAATATGGGAATAAAAAGGACAACCTGTTCCAGAGATTTCGATGATTAGCATGACATTGGAAAAACAAATAGCGGTTACTTACCGAACGTTTCAATGAGAATTCTGTACTTAAGGGCGCTGTCTACTTTGGATGCATGAAAAAAACGCTATTTCTATTAATTTTTTAGAAGAATATTATTATGTGTATTGATATAAAACTTGCTAGGCTTAACGAAAACATTCGTAAATAAAAAAATAAAAAATGTATTGATTTCAACCACTTTTTAGTGTGAAAATGCCAGCTAAAGTGGAGTTGTCAAAAAGTAGGTAGGTGTGCACTGTTGAAAAAATCTGAACGGCCCATCTCAAACAAAAAAATTGAATGGTTTTAGGTTGAGTGTGACAGTGGCTATGTCCTGTACCTCTAATATTAATTTATGTGCAAAAATAACAAAATGGCGGGCACAAAAAAAATTAAAAGACGTGTTTTTTGCCAAAAAAATAGTAAAAATAAAAATTTTGCAATAACTCTCGTACGGGATATAGCGATAAGTGTACAGAATATGTGGTTAAAATTTCATAAGGATCAGTTCAGTAGTTTCTGATATTTTTTCAACAAGCGGTCCGAAAACATTGTTTCGAGAAAAACGCGTTTAAATTTAATTTATAATTTTTTATAAATAACGCGTTTTAATTTATAAAAGATCGTAAAAAAATCTGACTTACACTTGATCAGCAATGCCTGGACCATGCATAATTCCTTCTGCCTCTTCCTGTAACTCAATTTCTTGTGATTTAGCCTTTTTCCGCTTATTCAACTAGACAGAGCCCTTAAAGGCAGCGATTGACCCGCTTGCACCGCACTCACTCTGGACCGAAAAAGTGATGCTGTGAATTCGGAAGCACTGATTTATCAGTCGTGCTGAGTCATTACGCGAACACGACAGCCCAAAAAACACCGTAAAATCCGTGAAATTCGTGCGAGAATAAATCATTCGCAAGTTTATAGTCGATCGTGAAATTGTAGCAAGAAATTTGCTACGTTCGAATACATTTTGCCGATTACGTTCACGTGGCCAAATTTAGGGTGTAGTTCCGAAAAAAACATCTCTGATTACTTTGGAATTTCGTGTACCTATGTGTTTCGATTCGCTGATGACCAATATGATAGTGAAAATACCCGCAAAATCGGTTTGTCAAAAATCACAAAAACTGATTTTTAAAAAGTTTTTCACCTTTATTTTAATAAATACTGACCGCAGAGAAAAATGTTTCCCACAAAAATTGTAGCCTATAAAGAGATTGATCTTTTGTCTACTATGCAGTTTTTGTCTAAAACCACTCTGTCTCGAGAAAAATGGGATAATGCTCCGATAAGTACTTTTTGCTAAACTCCATTTGTTTCGATATCATCTACTTACGCACTTTACCATGGGAAGGTTGGAGTTTGGTTGGCTTTGTTTTGGTTTGTTTGGGTTGTGTCCTTGAGTTTGTTCGTTGCGTTGTGTATTTGGGTTTGTTTGTTGTATGGTGTGTTTGGGTTTGCTTGTTGTGTGGTGTGTTTGGGTTTGTTTGTTGTGCCGTGCGTTTGGGTTTGTTTGTTGTGCCGTGCGTTTGGGTTTGTTTGTTGTGTTGTGCGTTTGGGTTTGGTTGTTATGTTGTGTGTTTGGGATTGTTTGTTGTGTTGTTTATTTAGGTTTGTTTGTTGGGTTGTGTGTTTGGATTTGTTTGTTGTGTTGTGTGTTGCTTTGGTTTGCTTGGGTTTGTTTGTTGTGTCATATGTTTGGGTTTGTTTGTTGTGTTGTTTATTTAGGTTTGTTTGTTGCGTTGTGTGTTTGGATTTGTTTGTTGGGTTGTGTGTTGTTTTGGTTTGCTTGGGTTTGTTTGTTGTGTCGTATGTTTGGGTTTGCTTGGGTTCGCTTGCCGTGTTGTGCGTTTGGGTTTGTTTTATTGTGTAATGCGTTTGGGTGTGTTTGTCGTGTTGTGTGTTTGAATTTGGTTGTTATATTGTGTGTTTGGGTTTGTTTGTTGTGTGGTGTGTTTGGGTTTGTTTGTTGTGTTATGCGTTTGGGTTTGTTTGTTGTGTTGTGCGTTTGGGTTTGGTTGTTATGTTGTGTGTTTGGGATTGTTTGTTGTGTTGTTTATTTAGGTTTGTTTGTTGCGTTGTGTGTTTGGATTTGTTTGTTGGGTTGTGTGTTGTTTTGGTTTGCTTGGGTTTGTTTGTTGTGTCGTATGTTTGGGTTTGTTTGTCGGGTTGTGCGTTTGGGTTTGGTTGTTATTTTGTGTGTTTGGGTTTGTTTGTTGTGTTGTTTATTTAGGTTTGTTTGTCGCGTTGTGTGTTTGGATTTGTTTGTTGTGTTGTGTGTTGTTTCGGTTTGCTTGGGTTTGTTTGTTGTGTTGTGTGCCGTTTGTTGTTTAGGAATGCGTATAATCCCGAATATCAAACTGCAACCTTCACGCGGTAAAGTGCGTGAGTAGATAATATCGAAACTAATAGAGTTTAGGGAAATGTACTTTTTGGAGGATTATTCCATTTTTCTCGAAACATGTTGGTTTTAGACAAAACTTACGTACAACATAAAATATCAATCTTTTTATGGATTACAACTTTTGTGGGAAATATTTTTCTCTAAGACCAACATTTATGAGAATAATATAGAGAAACTTTTTAAAAATCGGTTTTTGTGAGTTTTGACCTTGAAAATCACATTTGCGATCATTTTTACTATTGTATTCGTGATGAGCGAGTAAAAATATCTCGGTAAAAACAAAATTTCAAATCAAACGGAGGTATGTCCGTTTCGAAATTTTGTCGCAAATGTTTCTTCCAGTCAATCAATGTGAGTCGAAACGGGCTCAGTCTCATTGTTTCACAGATTGCAAAGCATAGAATCGGGTCATCCTAGTCGCGTGTAATTATACTCTGGCAACCATTCTCATAGTGAAACTCTGTTGCTGTCGGTTGCTGTGCATGTACTGTCTCAATTCAATTGTAACATTACTAAATCGCTGATAAATTGTCAACTGAGTAGCAAGCTCCAATTCTTCATTTCCAACAAAATTGTGGATATACATCGCCACGTCTGTTGACACTCGAAGGTTCGATTAAGGGGTTAGCTTATTGCGAGAACTCGAAAATCAAAGTTATTTAAAAAAAATGCATTTTAAAGGAATAAGTATGATGATTTAAAAATCGTTTAGATGATTGTAAAAATATATTTATACGTATGCACATTAACCCTTCCTTGACGCACTTGGTCATTTTGACCCGGACGAATTTGAAATTAAATTTTTAACTCACTTTCTTAAAACTGAAAATTATCAATAATCGTTTACGACGATTCAATTGTATACTTTCCGAATTTTAACTATGCAGACATATTAGGAAATGTTTAAAGTGTATTTCGGATTTTTCCAATAAAAACCGACCGAAGGGGACGAAGGTTTTCCGGGTCAGATTGACCCAGTGTGTCGAAGCCGTGGCCAAATATAAGTGTCAAGGAAGGGCTAACAAAGTTGTGTACCGAATTTCACAAAAAAAAATTAATAATTGAAGAAAAAACGAGTTTATTTCTCAAAATAGATAATATTGGCTAAGATTAGACCGAGCTTTTTTTCCTTATTGTGTTTCAATCGTAAAACAAAAATTTGACTGTTTTTTTCGATCTTTCGAGGAAAAATAACATCATTATTGTTAATAACTAATCAAAGAAAGTTAAGAAGAAAAACGACGGTCAAGACTAAATTACTATTACACTGAATAAGTGTACGGAATATCAAGTCAATCCGTACGCTAGATGTCGAGAAATCGTGTACACCGTTTTCAAAATCGTAGTTTCGAGAAAAACGCGTTCAAAGCGTTACTAGCAGTTCCATCCTTGTAATGATAAGTTTACATTCAATTTGCGATTCCCGCACGCTGTGTTGGACCTTCCTTTTCAATTTGAATTTTCTCAAGTGATGAACGAGCGTTCGTCATTTTCACAGTAGCTTAACCCTTTAATCAATATTCTGTCAATTATATCGGAGCAAGAAATGCTTAATATTTCAGTCTTGAATATTTAAAATATCGAAAAGTAAAATATTTACTGAAAATTTACATGGAATTTCATTTTTCAGTTAATATCGAAGTATAATGTTGAAAAAATGAAATGAAGTTTTGAAGGAATGAAGTGAAATATTGAAAAAATGAAGTAAAATGTTGAAAACGCGAAGTAAAATATTGGAAAAAATGAAGTAAAAACGTAATATTGAAAAGTAAAGTGAATTAGGTGAAATGTTGAAAAAAATGAAGTAAAATATTGAAAACGCGAAGTAAAATATTGGAAATACTGAAGTAAAACGTAATATTGAAAAGTAAGGCGAATGAAGTGAAATATTGAAAAAAACGAAGCAAAATATTAAAAAAAAAATAAAGTAGAAAAAATAAAGTAGAGTAATAATAATGTAAAGTAAGTAAATTAATATTGAAAAAATGAAGTAAAATGTTGAAAACGCGAAGTAAGATATTGGGAATACTGAAGTATAGCCGTAATATTGAAAAGTAAAGTGAATGGAGTGAAATATTGAAAAAATGAAGTAAAATATTGAAAAAAATGAAGTAAAATGTTGAAAACGCGAAGTAACATATTGGAAAAGGTGAAGTAAAAACGTAATATTGAAGTGTAAAGTGCATTAGGTGAAATATTGAAAAAAATGAAGTAAACTGTTGAAAAAATGAAGTAAAATATTGAAAACGCGAAGTAAAATATTGGAAATACTAAAGTAAAACGTAATATTGAAAAGTAAGGTGAATGAAGTGAAATATTGAAAAAAAAATAAAGTACAAAAAATAAAGTAGAGTAATAATAAAGTAAAGTAAGTAAATTAATATTGAAAAAATGAAGTAAAATGTTGAAAACGCGAAGTAAAATATTGGGAATACTGAAGTAAAACCGTAATATTGAAAAGTAAAGTGAATGGAGTGAAATATTTAAAAAATGAAGTAGAATATTGAATAAAACGAAGCAAAATATTGAAAAAAAATAAAGTAAAAAGAATAAGGTAAAGTAAGTAAATAAATATTGAAAAAATGAAGTAAAATATTGAAAAAAATGAAGTAAAATGTTGAAAAAATGAAGTGAAATGTTGAAAACGTGAAGTCAAATATTGGAAATACTGAAGTAAAAACGTAATATTGAAAAGTAAAGTGAATGAATTGAAATATTGAAAAAATGAAGTGAAATATTGAAAAAATGAAGTAAAATATTGAAAAAACGGAGCGAAATATTGAAAAAAAATAAAGTAAAAAAGTAACAATGAAAAGTAAAGTTAAAAAATTGGGTAGCACAGAATCAAATCAAGTGCTCCATCATATTCCGATTTTTCACCAATAATACAGTAAAACTTAAACATTTTCATCCCCAAACGAAAGAGGGGGAGGATCTCCACCCCTCCTCGAAACAATCGACGACCCGCAGCTCCTCGTTCACCAATAAACCGCGTCCCAAAATCGTGAATATTTTTTTCTCTTCGCTCTTCGCGTTTTCAAATGTGCATCCTCAAAAGACAGCAAGGCCGCTCCGATCGAACCAAATGACGAAAGGTGCGCGTATATACACGAATTATGATAATTCGCCGTTCAATATGTAAATGGCAGGCCTTCGATGCCTTGAATATATAATAATTTCGACGAAAAATCTTGTCGATCGGCTCGCCGCAATGGTCAATGAAAATGAAGATTATTCATGAATTAAACGGGCGCGCGAAGTAGTCACGCGGATCTATCGGCGACTTTATTAGCAGATATTCATTATACGCGGATAATCGCGATTTAGCAATTCCGATGAGCCGCCCCAGCCGCTCGCCTCCTCGCGCCTGTTGCACTATGCAATTTCACATTGTCATAGAACCGTCCCCGGATCCGCGTCGATGACGAATGTGAAACCGTCTTTTCGACGACGAAATAAACAAAAAATGATTCTCCAGGAGGAACTCCGGTCGGGCATGAAATTAACGCTAATCAAAATATCCTCGTCTATCTTAATGGGAAAGGAAAATAAAAAACTGAAAAAAAAAAACGAGTCGAGAGGCTCGTCCGGGAAAGAAATAAACGCGGATACACGGACGTTGAATGAAAGGAAAAAAAAACGTATATAGAAGTTCAGACGAATGGGAATTAAGTACGTGGATGTTGACATTGAATTTCGATGTCACGAGTCTCCGAGTCCAACTTTCGAGATTCCCAATCGTTTTTTTCTCCTTTTACTCCGATCCGGCTCGTATTTCGATACTCGCGAGTATACGGGATTTTTTCCCCATAGACGCGATACCCGGCCATGTTTTTTTTCGTCCGACACGAGGATGGTGTTTTTTTTTTCCTCTTTTTTGTTATGCTCGTGTGACGAGGATATCGCAATCTTCCAGAGACACACGAAGTGGATGCTTTTAAGGTAGTAGTCTCGCCGAGGCGTTTTTCTATGGATTTTTTTTTGTTTTGAGGACACGTTCAAGATACTGTTGACTGATTGGCTGCAAAATTTCAAAGGGATTCACCGTTCTGTATTCGGGATATTGGCAATCAAAGTTTGTACGGTTTTACACGTGGTCTTGTGGGGAACGGTGGAATATTTCACATTTCATGCAAAAACGTCGAAACTTTTCTACAGATATTTCTTTTAAAAATCTCAATTACAGAGGAACATATGACGAAGTGAATGAAAAAAAAAAAATCACGAATTTTGACCGTCTAGTTTCAGAGATATAGCGATTTGAATGGAGCAATGTCTAGCGACGCTAGCGCCACGAAGCGACTGGGGCAGACTAGAGCCGGCGATCTGGCAGCGCTGCAAGCGTTCAGAGCGTTCGTCGGTTGAAAATGTGTCTAGAGATGCGGCAGATTTTTCATATTTACTTTTTATATTACTTTTATATTACTTACTTTTTATATTACTTACTTACTTATATTACTTGCTTGCTTACTTACTCACTCACTCACTCACTTACTTACTTACTTACTTACTTACTTACTTACTTACTTACTTACTTACGCACTCACTCACTCACTCACTCACTCACTCACTCACTCACTCACTCACTCACTCACTCACTCACTCACTCACTCACTCACTCACTCACTCACTCACTCACTCACTCACTCACTCACTCACTCACTCACTCACTCACTCACTCACTCACTCACTCACTCACTCACTCACTCACTCACTCACTCACTCACTCACTCACTCACTCACTCACTCACTCACTCACTCACTCACTCACTCACTCACTCACTCACTCACTCACTCACTCACTCACTCACTCACTCACTCACTCACTCACTCACTCACTCACTCACTCACTTACTCACTCACTCACTCACTCACTCACTCACTTACTTACTCACTCACTCACTCACTTACTTACTTACTTACTTACTTACTTACTTACTTACTTACGCACTTACTTACTTATGCACTTACTCACCCACTCACTCACTTACTTACTTACTCACTCACTCACTCACTTACTTACTTACTTACTTACTTACTTACTTACTTACTTACGCACTTACTTACTTATGCACTTACTCACTCACTCACTCACTTACTTACTTACTTGCGTACGTACTTACTTGCTTACAGTTTATATTTAAAAAATATATATATATATATATAAAATATATATGTGTGTGTGTGTGTGTGTGTGCAATGTATAATATATATATTGTATATTATTGGGAGTACAAATAAGTAAAAATTGGGCATTTATTGTGAAAGAACGGTACTTTATGTTTTATTCAAATTGAAATTGCTTGTTGAGTCACTCCTAATGTAAGTGTAAGTTCTTCTTGCGTTTGGCACGAATCTTCTTCCAATAATACTTCCAATTCAGCCTCTTCGTACACTTTTGATCTTCCGCTACATTCTTTGTCTTCGACGTCAAACACACCGTTAAACGCGTTTTTCTCAAAATGGCATTTCTGAAGTCGGTGACCAAGATTACTCGAACACTAATGAACCGATCTTCTTGAAATTTTGCAGGCTTATTTAATACATAAAAATTTAGTCTTTAATCGTTCGATTTTTTTTTTCGAAAAAAAAATGGCCGTTTTATAGCCAAAAAATGTTTATAGACCAAGATTACTCGAACACTAATGAACCGATCTTCTTGAAATTTTGCAGGCTTATTGAATACATACAAATTTAGTCTTTAATCGTTCGAATTTTTTTTTTCGAAAAAAAATGGCCGTTTTATAGCCAAAACATTTTTATAGACCAAGATTACTCGAACACTAATGAACCGATCTTCTTGAAATTTTGCAGGCTTATTTAATACATAAAAATTTAGTCTTTAATCGTTCGATTTTTTTTTTCGAAAAGAAATGGCCATTTTATAGCCAAAAAACGGCCGTTTTTTTCGTTAAAATCGAACCATTAACTTTGACTGTCCGCCATTTTGTGAAAAATGAATATTTTTTAAAAT
This sequence comes from Ophion costatus, assembly GCA_951751655.1. Classification (NCBI taxonomy): domain Eukaryota; kingdom Metazoa; phylum Arthropoda; class Insecta; order Hymenoptera; family Ichneumonidae; genus Ophion; species Ophion costatus. The sequence goes on from OX632358.1 coordinate 44,675,156, forward strand.
CCTTCGATTAAAGACTAGTTTATACTTTTATTTGACTAAATCCATCCGCATTTTTTTTTCAGATGATCCACTTCGCCGCAATGTTGGTCACCGCAAACCGTGTATATAAAAACATTATTTCATTGACGGCCATTTGCCACTAAACAATGTAATATTTTTCAATAAAAAAATTACTGAAAGTTCTTCAAGATGTGTTCTTTAAGATGGTATATTGATCGATTAAAAAAGTTTTGTAGTTTTCTTTAAAAAGAATCATGAAAAAGGCCTTTTTTGCGCTACAAGTGGGGGTAACGCCTTAAACTTTTGAAACCACTCACGACAACTTCTCTCACTTGAAGCAGCCTCACCATATGCTTCTACAAGCAATCGATGCACCGCAGCTGCAGATTTCTTCAAATTAAAGAAGCAAATCAAAATTACCCGCAAGTAAAGCTTTATTCGGCTCAAAACTCGACATTTTCGCACGAAAAAAATTCTGCGATGTTTATACAAAATCGCTAATATTTCAAGGTTATGGTCTTGCCAGATGTCCAACCTTAAGATATGACGTTTACATCTGACAATTTCAACCATAACCTCCTGGTGGGGCCATCTTTTGTCAAACGGCGGAGAATTATTTGTACTCCCTAGTTGTTTGTACTTGCATTACATTATTTGTACTTGCTAGGTAAAGATTATTAAACGAATAAAATAAAAAAATTGTTGAAAACAATTTTAAAAAAACTTGTATTACCAATTCATTGATGTGAAATTCATCGGCTCACATTTTCGTTCATCATAACCTCATAAAATCATGGTTCTTCTTTTCGTTTTTTCTTTTTGCACGGCTCATAATTTCGGCCGCTTTTCCTTTGGTAAATTTGCCTTTATGTCGCACTTGTTCCATTATTTCGGCCACAGTTCAAATATTGCATTTCCGTTTGGTCTAAATATCATGACAAAAATTCGTCGGGCTTGCGACGTTGCCACACGACGTTGCCACGACGTCTGTACATCCGTATGCGCAGAGTTTCTGCGCATTAGTAGCCGAAATGGATAGTCCGATACAAAATTGAGGGTTAGGCGATGGAGGGAACATTGTTATTTTTCCAACTCTAAGCATTGTATTAGGTGTTGTCTTCGTTACTTTATAAGTTTTAAGGGAAGGGTAGAGGTTTCAGCGTGAAAAAAAAACACTTTTTTGCGATTTAAAAAAAATCTTTATGGATAGAGTAAATTTATTGAAACCTTTTGTACATTGTTAAGTGTCATTTCAAGAACATTCCGTGAAATTTGTACGCGAAAATATCCACAAACAAGCCGGTGGCAAAGCTTTTCCAAGAACGCCTTTGGAAAAACACGATTTACGGTGTTCACTGTATCTCAGCTAGAAATTATCTGAAATCAAGTACCATTAAAATTTAGTCGAAGTATCATCAAATCCTCCCCCCAACGGTCTTAGATAATTTTTTTTTTAATTTCTAAATTTTTGGACGATAGATGTCACGCCGCGGAGCGCCTAAAAAAAGATAACAAAAGAAAATATTAGTAGTCGGCCATTCCGTACATCGAAAATAAAAATATTTATTTTCTAACAGCTTGAAATTCATACTAAATAGATGTGTAACTAATTTTATGAGTGAATCACTTTTTTATACGAAAAAAAAAATTGTTAAATTCGCACATGATTTTATACCCGTTACTGTGGCTTGAGGCCTTAAATCGTAATTTGACGTGAGTCCCCGCAACGATACGAACGTTCAATAAAGAATGTGAAAAAAGATTGTCCAAAAGGACGAGTGAGCATCAATTGCACGCTTAACTTTGAACTTCCGGCTCCAGCTCGGGCTGTAAAATTCAGTCTCGCGTTCGAATTGCACGCGGCAACGTGAGACGTTCAATTGGCAGCTTTTTTTAGCCAGGCAGTTCATGGCTGAGCGTTTCTCGAGTGCCAATGGGCGCGAATGGAGCCGCGAAAGTTGGAACGATTTGCATATCTGTGCTGGCAGATAGAACGAACACGAGCCAGTGACAATATTTAAAATTATAGGGTGGAATTCGATAGAATTAATGATATTCAAAACATATTGGTGATTGCCTCACTCAACGATCATCTCGGCGGTCAGGTAAAACCTGGACAATTTTTTTCCGTCGACGTCCAATGTACTATATACTCTGCTCAACAATTTTTTTTGTACACGTCGAAGGAATAAACCCTTCCGAGCGATTTTATTTTTTGGAAACGTTTATGGAGTCAACCCTCCTGAACAATTTTTTTTGTCCACGTTTATGGAGTGAAGCCTGTAGAACAATTTTTTTTCTCGTGCGGCTCCGTCGAAGAAACCTGCTTTTATAATTTTTTCCTGCACGTCTAACAAGGAACATCTCTCAGGTGACACCCTTCGATTTTGTAGAAATTTGGATATGTTGTAAAGCACCGAAAAGTAAGCGATACGTATTTTTTTTTATCGGCGGAAAAACGGTTTTAAGGGGTGAAACCACTCCTCGAAAAAAGGCATCTCTAGGGTGGTTCAACCCTTAATTATTTTTTTGCAATGTCACTGTAGTGGATTTTTCATTGCTTCGGATCAGAAAAATTTTCGTTTTTGTTTAATTAAAATCGGTGGAGTCCTTGTGTGTGAAACTGCTATATTACGCCTAGAGATGCCCTTTTTAAAGGGTGGTCTCACCCCTTAAAAGCGTTTTTCCGCCGGTTAAAAAAAATACGTATCGCTTACTTTTTGGTGCTCTATAACATATCCAAATTTCAACAAAATCGAAGGGTGTCACCTGAGGGATGTTCCTTGTAAGGAATGAACCCTTCTGAGGAATTTTGTTTTTCGTACACGTACATGGAATAAACCTTTATGAACAATTTTTTTTTGTACGCGTTCATGGAGTTCCCTCCTGAAATTTTTTATTTTTTGTACGGGTTCGTGGAATAAACCCTTCGGAGCAATTTAATTTTTCGTGCACCTCTATGGAATAAACCCTTCTAAGCATTTTTTTTACGTGCAACTCTATACAATAACGCCTTCCTTACAATTTTTTTTCGTGCTCATTTATGGAACACGAAACGTCACTTCAGCACCCTTCTGAACAATTTTTTTTTCTCAACCCTCCTTTACAATTTTTTTCGTGCTCGTTTGAGGAGCACGAAACGTCACTTCAGCACCCTTCTGAACAATCTTTTTTTTTCGTTCTCGTCTACGATATAAATCCTCGGAAACAATTTTTTTTTTCGTACACGTCTAAGGAATAAATCCTTCTGAACAATTTTTTTAATGCTAAGTAATACCTTCTCATAATTTTTTTCATGCCTGGCTTAGGAATAAATCCTCCTTCACAATTTTCTTTTCGTGCCATTATCAGGAAAAAAGCCTCTTGAGCAATTTTATTTTTTGTGCATCTTTATGGAATAAACCCTCCTGTACAATTTTTGTTTCATGCTAGGGAATAAACCCTTTTGAGGAATTTCATTTTTTGTACAAGTCTATAGAATGAATCCTCCCGAACAATTTTTTTCGTTACTTCGTGGAATAAAGCTTCCTTTACAATTTATTTTTTCGTGCTTTTCTAACGATCAAAAAACGCTTCTGAACAATTTTTTTTTCGTGCACGCGGATCAATTTTTCCCGAATATGTTTTTTTTTCATTACTTCTAAGGAATGGATGGCCCTGAATAATTTTTTTTGTCCTCCTTGCCGAACGATTGGTCATTGAAAAAAAAAATCCGCAACTACCAAACAGAAATAATGGAGAACCGCAGACCGGCTGATATGCTGATCCCAAGAGTGCAGAGACTCGGCGGACGCTTGGGACCTTTCGCGGGCAAAATTGTATATAATTTTTGTCAGCCGCAAACGAGAGATTGTGGTTGTTTTTTCAGCCTCGATGGAACTTCTAATCCCCGAAGAATTGAGATCAGCCTCGGGGATTATTCCTGTGCGGACAATTCGCGAGAAACGACGATGAACGAGATTGATGTATGTATCGCTGCGCGCAGTTTTTCTCTCGCGATGATGGCTGGGAGGATTAACCGTTTGCGGTTATGACAAAGAATACGAGAGGATCACGTGCCATTTAGCTCGTGACACGTTGCAAACGAAGTTCATTACAATGCACGGAGTATACACGGGCACGCAATCATCGAGTCATGATAGTGGCATTAGTGAGATGACTGTGCGAGTCAATGACGTCCAAAGAACAAGAAGAAGAAGAAAAACCATGGATCGAACGGAAATGTCATTTTTATTTTTCTTTAAGGATGCAGAGTCCCAAATCGCAAGTAATAATAAAATTCTGTAAATTTGAAAATAAAATTCTGTAAATTTGAAAATAAAATTCTGTAAATTTGAAAATAAAATTCTGTAAATTTGAAAATAAAATTCTGTAAATTTGAAAATGAAATTCTGTAAATGTGAAAAAAAAATTCTGTAAATTTGAAAATAAAATTCTGTAAATTTGAAAATAAAATTCTGTAAATTTGAAAACAAAATTCTGTAAATTTGAAAATTAAATTCTGTAAATGTGAACATAAAATTCTGTAAATTTGAAAATAAAATTCTGTAAATTTGAAAATAAAATTCTGTAAATTTGAAAATAAAATTCTGTAAATTTGAAAATAAAATTCTGTAAATTTGAAAAATTTCACGACAGCATCGTTTGAAAAATTTCACGGAAGCTCGTTATTGAACAATTAACATTCACAAATTAAATGTTTTCTTATGGAAACTGATGTAACTTTGCAACAAGTTTTTTTTTTGACCTCTCAATTTTGCAATATCTACAATATACTGAAAGCAACGGAAACAAAACGAAGTTCATTGATAAATTTTTTTTTTTTTAAATTGTTCTTAACAAAATGTTAATTTTTTAAATAACGAGCTTCCTAATCGTCGTGAAATTTTAACACGACCTCTTAAATACTTCATACAAAAACATACCAAATTTTCATAATTTTCTTATCATCCGTTAAGGAGGTTGAAGTAAAAAATGATAAGAATGTTTTTACATGGAGTATTCAGGAGGTCGTGTAAAAATTTCATGACGATTAAGAAGCTATTTATTGAACAATTAACATTAACATGTTTCATAGGGACTCACCATCCTTAAGGCGTTAGGCCTTAAGTAACGGGTATAATATCATGTGCGAATTTAACAATTGTTTGTCGTACGAAAAAGTGATCAACTCATAAAATTAATTACACATCTATTTAGTATGAATATTAAGCTGTGAGAATTTTTTTTTTTTCGATGTACGAACAAAACCGACAACTCGAAAATTCTCGAAACAGCTTTTTTCCAATTGGCGTGGCAAATAACTTCAACAATTTTCGCTCGATATACTTCAAATTCAAAAGTTATGTTCCTAATTGCATTTAGCAGAGAAGTATGTGCGGAATTTCTGATTAATCGAAAACTTCTCATTTCATGAGCAGTTTATGAGCAGTTATAACGAAATTTTTCACTGAAAATTCATTTCTTAAGTTGAAATACCTACAACTTTTGAATAAAACAATATTTTTTAAATTCCGTACGTACTTCTCTAGGTATTCTAATGTAGATTGACGAGAATTTTTGTTTTTTGTTCTAAGTCAAAAATTGTAGATGCTAAATGGCACACCGCGGAGCGCCTAAAAAAAAGATAAAAGAAAATAGTAGTCGGCCATTTTGTACATCGAAAAAAAATTGCTAACAGCTTGATATTCATACTAAATAGATGTGTAATTAATTTTATGAGTGAATCACTTTTTCGTTCGATTTTTTTTTTAATTCGCGCATGATTTTATACCCGCTACCTAACCGCTTAAATAAGAATAAAAATTAACATCGTATTATTGATATTATTTCGTCTATAAATTTGGAAAACGGAAATTGAGAATATGGTTTCGTGTGTGATAACTATTAGATTATTTTATCTGGAAATATTATATTTGGGCTGCCATCAAAATGGGGAGAAGAAATAAAAGAAGCAATCGGGCAAGCTAGTTCAGTAAAAAAGCCATCACTTTTATCGTAGAATTAGAATTTTCAATTAAAGCTAGATGGTTGCATACTGAAAGTAACTCCAATGAAATTTTTCCCCTCAACTCGCCCCAACCCTAAAAAAAGGGGTTGAAAACTTAAAAATCGCCGTATCTCGATAATTAATAGCCCGATCAAAAAATATTTCAAACAAAAGTTGTTTGGAATAATAAAATACGTATAAAGTTATCTCACGTCCAATCCCCTATCTTTAAATAGCGGCACAAAAACGCTCGCACACGTATCAACCTCGAATTTTCTAATCGTTTGTGTGCCCCTATTTTCAAAGATAGGGGGTTGGGCGTTGAATAACTTTACACGTATTTCAGTATTTCGAACAACTTTTGTTCGAAACATTTTTTTATCGGGCTATTAATAATCGAGATACGGGGATTTTTAAGTTTTCAACCCCTATTTTTTAGGGTTGGAGCGAGTTGAGGGGCAACATTTCATTTTGGTTACTTCCAGTTTACAACCATCCAGCTTCAGTAAAAAATTCTTATTCTACGCTAAAAGCGCTGGGTTTTCGTCTTTTTAAGGGAGCTGGAAAGGAAAATGAAAAGAGGGATACAAATTAAGATTGAACAAGAAATTCAATACGATGGGAGCAAAATCGATGGGTCAACCAAGTGCAAGGGGTATGAATATACGAAAACTGGTATACACATGGACAAATATTGGGAGGACAAGATGAATAGCGAAGAATTTAAAAAAACGTGGGCGAGGATAATATGCGGAAATGTCGAGGGAGACGGGAAAAACGGGAAACCGAATGGTCAATATGCAAGAAAGAAATTAAAATTTATGTAAACACTCTTAAAGAGTGTATACACGGAATAAAATACTACTACTATATTAGGATTGCAGAAAAATATAAGTGCGAATTGTGATATATATATATAAGTGAATATAAGTAAGTATAAGAAAAGATAGATAGATAAGAATACAAGAAAAATACAGTAGTAGTATTTTATTCCGTGTATAGACTTTTTAAGGGTCTTTACATCAATTTTAATTTCTTATATATATAAGAAACCCTGTATATATACAGGGTGATCCAAAATGTGCTGTCCCGAAGGAAAATCTAGATGCCTCGTATCAATACCTACCCGAATTACCCCCATGTCTATTCTACGATATTTTTTACTTTTCGAGAAAAATATATTTTTAATTTTTTACTTCGGTGCACGTACATTCTTTACGAATTCCTTACTTATGTTATCATTATGAAGTGGACTGTTGAGCAATAAATAAATGACTAAGTCAACCACAACGTTGATGTCTTAGATTTTGATCAAAAGTTAATCAAAATAGGTTTGAGAGGGGCAATCACCATTCAGATGATAAAAAATACACCAGTACAAATGATTCCCAATTGTTTTAAAAAACTGCTAATAGGAAAGTACACTCACACACAGAAAAGAAAAATAATTAAAAACCTTAGCAACAGAACACGAAAAAAATTAAGCAATGTTTTTTTCTCAAAAAGTACAATTCGATTCGGATAGGTATTGATCAAAGAACGTCACTATTCGGGCCACCCTGTATATTTATTTATTTCTTCATACCTGTGCGCATAAATAACAAAGAATAAATAATAATATCGAACGAATATTGTGAAGCCTTATAGCGAATAACCAGGAAGAATATTACCAATGAGCCTTGATTAATTGCCGCTGATACAGGCGATATTTATCTAATTTGTCGTATCAATAATTTATCATTTCTCTATTCTTAATGAAGCCCGAGCGCTCTGCGGATGAATGTTACAGGATACTGTTATTTTCTTACATGAGAAAATATTCTGAAAAACAACAATATTTAGACGATGGAAACCTAAGTCATCAACAATCCCACTTCGAAATACAAAGAGGAGATTCTCTACTGTGTCGTTTTTGGAAAAAATAAATAATATCGAGTTCCAGGTAATTTGGCACAGATTATGTTAAAAAAATGTCACTTCAGCAGCAGTTGATGTCCCTCACAGAAATATATGGCAACTGCGGTTATTGACGTTGAGGCGAAACACCACTGTGACGGGTAAAAAACATCGATTCCTTGGCATTTTCTCAAAGTATACGTATTCAAGAATGGGTGAAAAAATGTTCACATTAAAATATTGAAAATTAACCAAGTTATGGACGATTTAGTGAGAGCAGATAGCGCAACGATTCACGTACTAGTATAGTACTAAAACTTTCAATCGCGTTTTTTTCGAAACGACTTTTGTCTGATGTTCAATTTAAAAAACCAAAATAGCTGCCATTGTGCGTGCACCTTTTTATTTTTTAGTATTTTTGAAGCCCGCGAAAATAAGTAAAAATTTCGCCACAATTACACTTTTTTTTAACACACACCGTTTTCAGTTTTTTTTTCGAAAAAACGGCTACGTATGGCGAGAACTACATTTATATAGATTATAAAACTTTGTTATTTTTATTTTTCAGACCACATTTCTTATACAGCTCTATTGTATCTCAATAATTTTGTTGATTTTTAATTTTAAACAATAAAAATGTATACGAAATAAGTTCGATGTATGCTTAATAACGTGCCTTTTTTCCAAATCCCAAATTCATAATCTACTGGAAAAAAAATATCGGAAAATCGATCCTTTTTCATCCCTTTTTATGACTTTTATGAGAAATTTTTCTAAAATTGCAACATAAATTTGGCAAACTTGAAACGTGAACGAAAAAACCAAAATTTCATAATCTGCACGTCAATCGCTAAAAAATGTTTATTTCCGAGACTCGGAAATAGCATTCCAAAAGTTGTCGGCTTACTTTCGCCTCGTTGTTTCGTTTTCCGCGGTACTCGCGGTCGTTAGTGCGATAAGATAAGTTTTCAATTTTCCAAAGTTTCTCGCACAGCGGCGAGGAAGGCTCATCCGGCGTAATGAGATCCCATGAAATCACTAGGGCGCGTATTATGTACGAACCACGTCTGCACGCATAGACGAGCGGCTCGTTTTGCGAGGTGCCTGCTGAGATCATAATACCTCGGTTAGTCCATTGTCTCGTTTTCGAGTACAATAAGAGAATAGTGAGAATTCCTTTGGTATCCTCGTTTGTATTCGCACAGGCTCGAGAAATCGCACCTGCGCAGACGTACGTACATATACAGGGTGTCCCATTTCTTTCGTGACAAAATGTATATATAATTTTTGAAATTTTTCAAAATTTATAGTTTTTATTCTAAAATTTTCAAATTTTATTCTAAATTTTTTCAATTTTTTTCTACAATTTTCTTTTTTTCCCTAAAAGTTTTATTTATTCTAAAATTTTCAATTTTTTTCTAAATTTTTCAATTCTTTCTAAAATTTTCAAATTTTTCTAAAATTTTCAATTTTTCTAAAATTCTCAATTTTTCTAAAATTCTCAATTTTTCTAAAATTCTCAATTTTTCTAAAATTCTCAATTTTTCTAAAATTCTCAATTTTTCTAAAATTCTCAATTTTTCTAAAATTCTCAATTTTTCTAAAATTCTCAATTTTTCTAAAATTCTCAATTTTTCTAAAATTCTCAATTTTTCTAAAATTCTCAATTTTTCTAAAATTCTCAATTTTTCTAAAATTCTCAATTTTTCTAAAATTCTCAATTTTTCTAAAATTCTCAATTTTTCTAAAATTCTCAATTTTTCTAAAATTCTCAATTTTTCTAAAATCCTCAATTTTTCTAAAATCCTCAATTTTTCTGAAATTCTCAATTTTTCCTAATATTTTCGATTTTTCCTAAATTGTTCCGAATTTCAAAAATATATTATTCAGAGGCACATCTTATACTACGTAAAAACTAACCGGTAACATTTGTCCGAAACATTTCCTCACTCAGCCATTATTTTTTCCTAAAATTTCACAATATGTTAAAATTGACGGCCGGACATTTATTTCCAAACATCAAATACAGAGAATAAATAAGTGATAAAGTAAAAAAGAGTCTCTCTGCGGGTACTGAGCCAAGCATTTCGAATACGAGTATCCATCTTGTTTCTTGTCAGATCGTGACGAAAGTAGGCCTGCATCGTTACGTACAAAATGGCTTCGTGTCTGCTAATAAAAAAGTAAAAATATCTCCGAAAATAATGGCCAAATGAAAAAATGTTGCAGACAAAAGTAACCTGTATTTTCGACGTACAGCAAGATGCCGCTATAATAAATATAGATTTCCGTTAAAAAAAAGTTGACCTTGAAATCACCTTGAAGGCGTCCATTAAACGAGAAGTTATCTAGCCTTTCTACTCCTTGCTGAAGTCTACTCGGCCCTGTCTCGGGATTTTACTTGGCGGTTCTTCAGTTTATTCAAGGTGCCAATATAACTGGGACACCCCAGTGCACACGTTCGCGACTCTGCATCAAATTCTGCACCGCGTTCGGCTCGTAGGGACATTCACCGATACTTTTCCATTGTGTCGCGTCACGTATTTTCGCGAGACAGCAGATGCGTAAGCTGACAAAGATTTGATAAGTTTGTTCGCGGGTTTGCCATTGGTCACGCGACCATTGTGTGTCACGGACACGAAATGGCCGCCGTCGGATAACCTCCTTAGGTCCTCGAAAGCTCCGGGACGTTACAGACTCGTCCACGGAAAGATTCCCCACTCGAAACTATCGATCGGCATTCAAAAGCACACTGGCTGCCATTCGAATGAATTCTAACAAGTCTGGTGACTCATCGAAGCGTGCAATTGTTGGTGGACGATTAGCCGTCCATTGACACGAAATGGCGGCCATCTATGAACATCCACGAGGTGGCAGTCGAATCGACTCCTGCTTACTGGCTTTTCGAGAAATTGAATTAGTCGAATGACATCCGTGACGTTTCGAGGCTCTCGATCTTGCTGGAATGCCATCGCTGTCGATAACGAGTAGCTGTCCAACCTACTTCCGGTCCCTCGGTAGCACTACTTGCATGAATAACGGAAGTGAAGATCTGTTCGCCACTACGTGATAGAAAAATGGAATCGGCTCACTAAATCCGTCTTTAGGGGATGCCAACTAATTATTTTTTCGGATAAATGGAATTTGTACTCCATCTAATAAGGAAACAGTAAAATATTTTCAAAATAATTATAAAATATTTTAGTATTTCCTCTCAATATACTTTAACCACCTGTATATGAACAATTTCGTTGATCCAATTGATTCTTTTTCTCTGCACGCTAAACGCTGGGAAAAAACCAAACTCATTTTCAATCATACAAATTCGAATAAAAAATACAATTATTATAACGAAACCGAATATTTGAACGTTTCCAACCGGAAGCACTCCTTGCATTGATTGATATCGAAAGATATCCTTTCGATAAATTTGGAATTTGCTATTCCATCGAACTAACCAATGTCCTCAATAATAAAATAATGATCATTTAATAATATAACAACCCCATTATTACTTAAAAAATATTTATATATAATTATTGAATAATATTATAAAACAATAATCATTTTAGTATTTCCTTCAAATATTTCTTTAAAAAAACCTACCAATCCAATTTCATTTCCGATCATACAAATATCAATGAAAATTCCAACTATTATAATAAAACCCAATATTTGAACTTTCTAGCCGAGTTTCTAATCACCTACTGACGAACGAAATGTCCGAGCATCACTGATCGGACTCTGCTCCGCCCATTTAATTAATCGCTCCATATAATTACGAGGAACTTTCACGCAACGATAAACACCCACACCCACACACACACACCCACACACACACCCACCCACACACACACACACACACACACACACACGCACGCACACACACACACACACACACACACACACACACACACACACACACACACACACACACACACACACACACACACACACACACACACACACACACACACACACACACACACACACACACACACACACACACACACACACACACACACACACACACACACACACACACACGCACGCACGCACGCACGCACGCACGCACGCACGCACGCACGCACGCACGCACGCACGCACGCACGCACGCACGCACGCACGCACGCACGCACGCACGCACACACACACACACACACACACACACACACACACACACACACACACACACACACACACACACACACACACACACACACACACACACACACACACACACACACACACACGTATATGCATATCGATGAAAAAACTACGAAATCAATTGACCGGTGTGTTCTCAACAGACGAAGCGATTCAGCGAGGATGGAACATCCAATTTACGTAAATTATGTACCAACTTGAATCACACTCTCGTATTATAAAACTGTTATGTACATGGGTGTGCGTGAGTTTGTGATATTCGTGAAAGTGACACGCCGTTGTGCAACGTATTGAACCGCGAGGGCGACGAGTCCTGATTATTTCAAAGACTCACACACACACGCACGCACACACACACAAACATATATCGAAATCATTAGCGCCCAGAGATGACGCTGATGGAATGAGGGAAATGTAATTTGATTAATTGACGGTTGATAACAAAAGATAGTCTATAATCAGTCGCTCCGAGACACACGTGACCAAAATTTTCATCAGGAACAAGATTCTCTCCACTTTTTGTTCACTTTCTTTTCTCTTCTTGCCTAACATAAAGGGCTTTCTACATTTTTCTATTATACCGAATTTTTTCGTCCCTCTGTGTTAAATACAAGAAAACTTTGTAATAAGAATTATTATTACTATTATTGTTGTTATTCGTGCTTTTATCATGCAAATTATCGTTGTTATAAAAATTGTACAAGTCTCTCTTGTCATTATTATTGTTGTTGTACAACTTATCGAAATCTCTCTTATTTTCATGATTATTATTGTTATTTTCGTTATAGTACAAATTATACAAGACTCTCTTCTTCGTCTCGTTATCATCATGGCACGGTTTTCGATGTATTGTAGAAGGATCATTATCTAGAGTACGATTTTTTAGTAGTTCCGTTGATAATTAAACAGTAATAATAACAAGCATGATCATTACTCTCAATATTGTGATCGTTGGTTTTGTTAGTATTATCACATTTCATTTATTTTCGATTTTTCGTCGTACGAATCGTTTATTTACGATTTTTTAGTAGTTCCGTTGATAATTAAACAGTAATAATAACAAGCATGATCATTACTCTCAATATTGTTATCGTTGGTTTTGTTAGTATTATCACATTTCATTTATGATTTTTTTATTCGCTACTTTTATGATAATTATAACGTTACTGTTATTATCGATTATAATTATTAAGGGGGGGCACCTCTGTGACGGTTGAAAAAAATCGATTTTTTTTCACGTTCTCGAATTATATATAGTCAAGAATATGGGAAATATTTTTTTTTTCAAGGCTTTTGAGTCCTTCTGTTGATAATTACTAGTACTAAAAGTACTAAAAATTATTTTTAGTACTAAAAATTACTAAAAAAAACTAGTACTAAAATAAAAAGTACTAAAAATTATTTTTAGTACTTCTGTTGATAGTTAAACAATAATAATAACAAGCATGAACATTACTCTAAATATTCTTATCGTTGGTTTTGTTACTATTATCACATTTCATTTATTATCTTTTATCCGCTACTTTTATGATAATAATAACATTACTGTCATTATCGATTATAATTATTAAGGGGGGGGGGGAGCTCTGTGACGGTTCAAAAAATCGATTTTTCTTGCATGTCTCGAATTATATATATTTAAGAATATGTGAAAAGATGTTTTTTTTTTCACGATTTTTTAGTACTTATGTTGATAATTACTAGTACGAGAAGTACTTTACTAGAAGGACTAAACTGAATTACTGAATTATTAAATTACTAGAAGTACTGAAAACGGTTTTTTAGTACGTCTGTTGATAATTAAACAATAATCATAACAAGCATGATCATTACTCTAAATATTGTTATCGTTGGTTTTGTTATTATTATCACATTTCATTTATTATCTGTTATTCGCTACTTTTATAATAGTAATGAAATTACTGTTATTATCGATTATAATTATTAAGGGGACACTTCTGCAATGGTTCAAAAAAATCGATTTTTTTGCATGTTCTCGAATTATATATATTCAAGAATATTTTTAAAAATGTTCAAGTTCGAATATCGAAAATTGATCAAGTTGCAGACGATTTAGTGAGAGCCGGTAGCGCAACGATTTACGTATACTTAAACTTTCAATCGCGTTTTTCTTGACATAGCCGGAATCATAACTCTAGCTATAATTGTCCAATTTTTAATTAAAAAAAAACAGACTTTAATTGCAGTAGCTTTCGTTTTACATGGCCGGTTTTTTAATTAGTGTTTTTTTGGGCCCCGACTATGAGCAAAAATTTCGCAAGGTTAAACATTTTTTTTAACTGCCACTATTTGTGAATTTTCGTTCGAAAAACCGCCACGTACAACGAAAGCTACATTTATATAGATTATTGAGACTTTTTTATTTTTTCTTTTTTCATACAAAGACTCTATTATACCTCAAAAACCTTGTTAATTAAATTTTTTTCTGAATAAAAATGTACACAAAATAAGTTCCATGTATGCTTAATAAAACACCTTCTTTTCCAAATCCCAAACCAAGAATCTAGTACACAAAAAAAATCGGCAAAGACCGCCTTTTTCGGCCTGTCACAGTGTCATCCTCGCTTAATAATAATAATAATGATAAATAATATAATAACTAATGACCACCAACTATTATAGTCAATAATATATGAATAATAATGAATAATATATAATAACTAATAATGACAAACAAATAACAATAATAATAACAATTACACGTTATTTACACGTTATTTACCATTCCTTGCTATTATTATTATTATTCTTCATTGTCACGGTTGTCATTATTTTTATAGGTGCACTTCAAAAAATTACACTCTAAATAGGACACCCCTATCCGCAATGATCACCACATTTTTTGGGGGGACTGGGGTGGGCATTCGCTAATTTTTTCACCCTTAGACCCTATCTCCTAAGTGTCACGGTGATAGAAATATGGTTTTTTTTTAATTACCAGAAATTTTGTCTTTAAATCGCCATAACTTTTTAATTAGTGGTTGTAATAGCACTAAATAACTTTTGTTGTATTCTGCAATGTACGTTTATTGCAAATAAATCGTCGTTTCATACAATTGGTTTCAAGGAAGTGACTCTTGAGCTTCCAGTCTGAAAAATGTGCAAGTGTATGAAAAATGTCAATTCCTAAATTCATTATAAAGAAAAGTTACTCTCTTTATTTTGACCACATAATGAATGATTTCTATGACACGTAGCATATCGTCGGAAAGGGTACAAACTAGAGAACTTTTTAAAGCAACGCCAAGTTCAAAATAGCTTTTAGTTTTTTTTATAATGAGTTTAAGGGGGGATTGTCTTTTTTTTCGCAAAATTTACCGCTTTTTGGGAATTTTTTTGTGAAGAAAGTATACAACGGAAAACTTGTGAAACTTGGTATATAGTTTTATTGATCTGTTTACTACATACAAAAAAATTTTTAAACAATTTCATCAAAAAATCCGCCTCCCACCCCCCTCGACGCGCGATGGTCCTTTTTTGATGGTGTGCACGATTACAGCCTTCACGTTCATCCTGCAACAAAAACCCAAAAAGCATTTTACTTTAGACACATATAGCTATCGTTCGATGAAGGGAAAAAAAAATTGACGATTTGGTGACGTTTTGAACTTGAAGTATCGATTTTTCGAAAAAAATTGATCGATTTTTGTTATAAATCAAAAAACTATTAAACGTATTGCTTTTTTGCTTCATCAAACGATAGCTATATGTGTCTAAAGTAAAATTCTTTTTGGATTTTTGTTGCAGGATGAACGTGAAGGCTGTAATCGTGCACACCATCAAAAAAGGACCATCGCGCGTCGAGGGGGGTGGGAGGCGGATTTTTTGATGAAATTGTTTAAAAATTTTTTTGTATGTAGTAAACAGATCAGTAAAACTATATGCCAAGTTTCACAAGTTTTCCGTTGTATACTTTCTTCACAAAAAAATTCCCAAAAAGCGGTAAATTTTGCGAAAAAAAAAGACAATCCTCCCTTAAAAGTTGACATTTTTCACACATTTACGCCTTTTTAAAGACTTTGGAAGCTCGTGAATCATTTTCTTGAGACCAATTGTATTGAATGATGATTTATTTATAATAAGCATACGATGCAGAAGGCAACAAAAGTTATTTTGTCACTAGCTACTACTACTACTACTACTACTACTACTACTACTACTACTACTACTACTACTACACTACTATAGAAGCCTTTGGCTAGGTGTTAAATACGAATATTACGTACACATAAAAACGTCCATTGGTCACCCGCGCGTGGGATTGTGCGTACATCGCCGAAGATTATTTATGGCTGAGTATACGTCCGCCTTCTGTCTCTCAACGTAAGCGAAACGACTAGAATTACAGTACACAAACGTGCGTATGCGCGGAATTGTGTGCACGCTGAGGCACGGTCAGGGTCTCGCATAGTTTGACAAATCGAATTCCATCGATCGTTGCGAACGATTTTGCTGCGGAAGAACGAGCCGCCAAATTCAAGTGTAGCTAATTATAGTAGGGGTTTGAGATCAAATTTGACGTAGCTCACGAAAACTTGTTACATCTGATATAAACAAAATGTATCATTTTTATTAAGATTTTGATGTCGATGTAATCGATATTAAATTTTGACATGATTGTAATATTGATAGTAGGATTGTGGACAATATTAATTGCAGAAAATTTTGCAATTTTTGGTGCCTTTATTGTTATCGTTTAGTTTTTCCATGATTTATTGTTATAATGTTTAGAAAAATATTGTAATAATATTAATTGGAGGAAATTTTGCAATTTCTGGGGTCGATGTTGGCGAAATTTAATTTTTACATGATTTATTGTTATAATGCTTAGTAAAATTTGTAATAATATTAATTGGAGAAAATTTTGCAATTTCCGGGGTCGATGTTGGCGAAATTTAATTTTTACATGATTTATTGTTGAAATATTGATGGGTGAATTTGTGACAATATCAATTACAGAAAATTTTGCAATTTTTAGTCTCGATGTAAGCGAAATTTAATTATGACGAGACTTATAGTTATAATATTCAATAAAATTCGTAACAATGTTGATTACAGAAAATTTTGCAATTTTTGGTGCCGTTGTTATCGAAATTTAGTTTTTATATAATTTATTGTTATATTTAGAAAAATTTGTAATAACATTAATTGGAGGAAATTTTGCTATTTTTGGAGCCGATGTTGGCGAAATTTGATTTTTACATGATTTATTGTTACAATGTTTAGTAAAATTTGTAATAATATCAATTGCAATAAAATAAGAATGTCATGTTTGTAATAAATATTGGTGTCCAGGTAATCGATATGTAATTTTTACAAGATTTATAGTTGAAACATTGATAGTAGAATTCGTGACAATATTAATTACAGAAAATTTTGCAATTTTTGGTGTCGATATAAGCGAAATTTAATTTTTACGAAACTTATAGTTATAATATTCAATAATATTCGTAACAATATTGATTGCAGGAAATTTGGTAATTTATGGTGTCGAATGTTATCGAAATTCAATTTTCACATGATTTATCGTTATGATATTGAGTAAAATTGGTAATAAGATTAATTGCAATTAAAAAGGAACATTTCGATGACTCGAGTCGAGAATTTTTTATCACGTATTTAAATTTATTGCTATTTTATATTCAATTAAACTCTCACATTTATTTTCCTATATTTTCTCGCTCTTTCCCCGTCTCTCTCTCTCTCTCTCTCTCTCTCTCTCTCTCTCTCTCTCTCTTTCTCTCTCTTTCCATGCTACAGCTGCACAATTAATTCTCGCTGCACACCTTATCGCGCCTTTTTTTTTATTAACCTCCGACACTCGATTGTTCGACAAATTGTTTCCCAGCCGGACAAGAAAAATTTGTATACCATCGAGGTAAGCAGCAACAGAAGAAGAAGAAGGGAGAAAAATGAAGAAAAAAATAAGCAGAGACGATCGAGGTCGAGAGCCGACTGGTGGACATCAGGGCCGCTCGTTAACGCGCGCGTTTAGCATCGACTCGTCGCACGATCCTCTTAATCCTCACACTACCGTTGCTTACATAATCTTATCTCTCGAAGAAAAGTGTGTACGTGGTTCTTTTTTAATATATATTTTTTTTTCATCCTCGTCTCCTCGCCACTCCCGATCGTTTTGCACCGTCGTCGTTCTTTCTTTCCGTCGTCGCAATCCTATCGTGTGCGTTCGTGATCGGTCGTTCGTGCATTCGGCTTCGGGAATAACCTGAAGTCGATGAACCGCGCGGCTTACAATGCGATGAGCGGCTTGCCATTAATCGCGTTACATGTCCGCCATTACAAATGGACCCTGATACGATTGTACAAATGGTACCGTAACGTTACGCGCTCCCCGAGTGTTGTCACCGGATCAACGAAGAACCGAACGGGAGCCGATGACCCATTGACCGAGATAGTCGAGGGGGAACGACGCAGGTTGGGACGAGCAGCGCCCAAATCTTTCGGCACGATACGAGGGACCATTTTCCCGAGAGGAACCTATCCCCCATGGTTCCTGGTCACATTTTCATCGGGTGCCATTTTCGGGACTATTTATTGTCAGTTGAGGTTAGGTACCATTTTTCAATTTGGTCAGGTACCATTTTTTTCAATTGAGGCTAGGTACCATTATTCAATTTGGTCAGGTACCATTTTCGGGACCTTTTTTTTCAGTTGAGGCTAGGTACCATTTTTCAATTCAGGTCAGGTACCATTTTCGGGACCATTTTTCTATTCAGGTTAGGTACCATTTTCCGGACCATTTTTCAATTCAGGTCAGATACAACTTTCGGGACCATTTTTTATTTGCGGTTGGATACCATTTTCAGGGTCATCTTTCTATTTAGAGTTGAGTACCATTTTCAGTACCATTTTCGGGACCTTTTTTTCAGTTGAGGCTAAGTACCATTTTTCAATTCAGGTCAGGTACCATTTTCGGGACCATTTTTCTATTCAGGTTAGGTACCGTTTTCGGGACCATTTTTCAATTCAGGTTAGATACCACTTTCGGGACCATTTTTTTATTTGCGCTTGGATACCATTTTCAGGGCCATATTTCTATTTAGAGTTGAGTACCATTTTCAGGACCATTTTTCTATTAAGAGTTGGGTGCCAATTCTTGGGCCCCCGGAGCCGTGTATCTCCTTATGTCCCCATTTGGCCGCAGGAGTTGCAATTTCTTCGGCTATTCTTCGAAAATCACGCGAGTGGTGAATTACTCGTCCCATCTCACCGATGGAAACGACGAAACGAGATATCGCCTTAAGGTCACTGGGAGAGACGCGATCTCGTCGCGTTAACGCGACAAACTATACGAGGAGGAGACCCGCGGGGTTCACGAGGGCGCGAAATATCGGTATGTGCAACCAAACACCGACACGTATCCCTCGTAAGGCAAAAATCATCGAAGTGTGTGTCCTGCGTGTACGCGAGTGGCTTGTGTGGAGCATTGCGACGAGGTGTGTGGGAAAGGGAGGCACGAGCGCTCGCGGTGTGGAACTCTCACGATGGGCTATGGGGCCTTCTCGACCAAGGAAGATGGTGGGGGCCGGATTCCTTTTCTATATAACCGGGAACGTTGCCGATCGTCTCGCCATATCCTGTAAGTGTTTTACGTTTGCGATAGTGCATTCGCAGCTTTTGAGAAAAACGAAAATTCACTAAAATACATTTTTTAAACGCGCAACAAGGTGAGTTTAAAAACTTCGTCGATGAGTTGCAAAAAAAAAAAATAATAAAGAAGGAACGCAGTGTCAAAGTGATAGACCCGTAAAGTGTTTTTCATTCTCGTAGTATCGCAGTTTTTCATTCGTTCCGGTTCGTTGCGATTTGTAAATGGAAAAAATGGTACCTAGAAAATGGTACTTGGAGCAATGATACTTCAAAAATAGTACCTTTGAGAAAATAGTACCTTTAAAACGTTCCTTTCAAAATGGTACTTTTAAAAAGGTACTTTTAAAATGGTACTTTTTAAAAGGTACTTTTAAAACGCTACTTTTGAAAAGGTACTTTTAAAATGGTATTTTTGAAAAGGTGCTTTTGAAGAGATACTTTTGGTAAGGTACTTTTACAATGGTACTTCTAGAATGTTCCGTCCGAAATGGTACTTTTAAAATGGTACTTCTAGAACGTTACTTCTAAAACGTTGTTTTTAAGTGGTACTTCTAAAATGGAACTTTTAGGTCGTACTTCTGAAATGGTACTTTTGGTGGTACTTCTAAAATGGAACTTTCAGAATGGTACTTTTAAAATGGTCCATGGTACGGGGTACCACATGTATCACGACGAAGAAATGGCCACTCGTTCGAATTGCCCTAGTTTTCATCGCTCGTCGACCCAATTCGAACACCCCGAGGGCCGACGAAAAAGAAACGCAGTTCCCATTTGAATTTCATTGTTTGCAGATGATGCTGTTGCCGCTGGTCGTTATGGCCGCCTTAGCGGTGGTCGTGAGCGCCGATCCCGCTATCAACGAGGCCAGACCTCACAGTAATCGTCCAGGACGCTTCTTGTCCCTCCCGGTCGCCCAAAAGTGCTCGAACCGTGAGTGTTAAAGTTTCTCAATTTTTTCCTTCTTCATACCCGTTCGTTTATCAGCAGGGGCGAAAAAAGTTCGTCCCCGCGGTCGATCGAAGAGACCTTTTTCCTCATTCAACTTCGAGCTGTTCCTGCGCCGATTTATATTGGACGCAGGTCTGACAAAAAAAAACCACAAACGTTTTCGTGAGCTCGGCTTGATTTTTTTTGGGGAGAAAAAAAAGATCAAAATTCCGGCGGCTCGGCACAGTGTCTTGGGGAAAATAGTGCGCTGGAATTTCAACGCTATTTACCGCGGGCAACGATTTTTATTTCGAAATTTTTCCAAATATTACTGTGATCTTAATTTATTTAAAATAATAATAATAATAATAATAATAATAATAATAATACATATATATATATATTTAGATAAATAATATATATATTTTTGAAAAAATAATATATATATATATTTAAACAAATAATATATATATATTATTTTAATTTTTTAATAATTTTACATTTAATTTTAATCTTAATTTCAAGGTTTTGATAATTTTAAAAAATAATCTATTTTTTTTACAATATATTTTTTTAAAGTCAAAATCGGCAGAACGTTCGCCATCCTCTACCGATTGAATAACCGATCTCGCTTTCGCGGGCCGAGGAAAAAAACCATTCTACGTTACGTGTCAAATAAATAAACCCAAACCGATAGTTTTACAATTTATTTTTGTGTGCATCGATGATCGGTATGGACGAAAAAACATTTTTTTTTTTTTCGTCAACCTTACGAGGTGCACCCGAGGTCAAGGCAATTTTTCTTACAACCGGAAGTACAGTCGGGGCACCGCAGTGTTCACTTTCCCGTTTGACAGGCCTTACTCGACAAAAGTTGACTCGACAAATTTGTTTGTTCTCCTCTCCCCCGGGTGTTTCGCCCAGAGAAAAGGAGGCGACGAAAAAAAATGTCAGCTCGAGGACCGAAACTTTCCTCGTGCTCGCGGCGACGCAGCTTGGCGCCTTGTCGGTGTATTTTCGGGTCTCTCTCGAGTACGTGGGTCCGCTTTCACGCCGCTCGTACATCGCGGACAAGACCGAGTAATTCTCGCTGGATGCCCGGTGCAATTTAAAATTCGTGTTTTTATCCCTGCACGCGAAGGACTCGCGATGTTACCGAACGAAAACGGGAAAACGATTATTCCTGCGCGATTCGTCGAGGGGGGGGGGGGGTTAAGGGGGAAGCTTCCTTTAGGCCACGAAAAAATAACTGATTTCCATGAATTTTTTTTTTAAGAAAGATTTCTTCACCATTTTTTAGATGGAGCCAAATTTTCCCACCATTTTGGAGCGGTACTAGTCGCTATGATGTATTTTCTGAATATACTGCGAAAAAACAGTGGTTACCCACTCGTTTATTGAGGGGGGAAAACATTGGGCGAGGAAAAAATTCGTTGATTTTCATGATTTTTTTTTAATAGGAAAACTTTCTTTACGATTTTTGAGACTTAGGGTATGTTTTATTACTACTTTTGGCTGTTACATGGTATTTTTTTTATTTATTAATCTTGAAAAATGGGGGAGGTACGGCACGGTCTTTCAAACGGATTGAGGCGGATGTTGTCAGACGGCGTGACATGTAGCGTACGCGGGATTAATGTGAAAAAAAATCAATAACATTTTTTCTTTCGCTGATACTTAGACGCAGAATATGAACCAAGAAAAAGTGAGAAATGTTGAAAATCGATGAAATAGTACGCTTTGAAACAAAAATGTTGAATTTTCCGGAAAAATTGCCACATTTTGCGATAAAAATACTTTTTTTTTTTTATTTTCGAACGAATTTAGGCTCATGTTTTAGACAATAAGGTTAGGAAGATTCATACAGAATTTCTTTAAAATCGGTCGACTAGTTTTTTAGCTATACGTTACGCCAGTTTAGAAAATGCAGTTTAGAAGATTGTGCCATATCTTTGCCATTTTTGAAGATGGATAAATAAAAAAATACAATGTAATAGCCAAAAGTAGTAATATACCATACCCTAAGTCTCAAAAACAGTAAAGTAATCTTTCCTTTAGAAAAAAAAATCCTGAAAATCAGCAAATTTTATTCCTCGCCTAAAAGTATCTCGCCCCTTAAAAATAACGGAAATTTCAAATTAACGAGCCTGCATAAGCTTGGGGCTCAAAAATTTACGAAATCCACAAAATCTTTATTACAAATAAAATTTGAGACCCAAGGCTACAAGACTATGCAATGAAGAAATCGTATATTCGAAATTTCAAGACTGCAGACCTCTCAAGTGATTACGTTACCCTACCAAAGGATTCTGACCTTTACGTTAATCCTTGGCTGTATTCAGCTTCGCCAAACTACCGAGAAAAAAGCAACCGCTAAACAATAAAACAATTACGAAGTCCTGCGTCAATCCACTCAGCACCAATCTAGCTTTCTTTTATTAAAAGATTTTTTTATCAACTCAACGTGAAAAGCAAAAGAATCTTTTATTAATCTTAAACATCGAAGAAAAAGAATCTTTTTTTAAATCCTAAAAAATTAAGGAAAATAATATTTTATCAACCTTAAACATCGATGAAACGCAATCTTTTATTAATCTTAAACATTCAAGAAAAATAATATTTTATTAATCTTAAACGTCGAAGAGAAAAAAATCATTTACTAATTTAATGAAGCTACCGTTTTCGGAGTCGCCGTTACAGTCGTCATTATCGTTACAATCATTATTATCTTGGTCGGGATCGTTATGCGAGCTACTGTAATTTGTTGATTCATAGTATGGTCGATTAAATGCGGTATGGTTGTGCAGTGATCGAAAATTTTGCAGTTATCTAAAGCATTGAATATATATATACATACATATATAGTACCGGTCGAAAGTTTTCGATCACTATCGGTAATTGCAAAATTATATTATTATTCTAATATAATTCACTTTTAGAGCTATAAAGTTTCCTCGTTAAATAAGAAATAAAATGAATTATATAATTCTAATATAATATTGCAATTATCCAAACCGATCGAACTCTCTACTGTTACAAAAAATGATCGAAAACTTTTGACCGGTACTGTATACATAATTGCAAAATTTCCGGATCACGTTGGATAATTTCAAAATTATTACATAATAATATAATTCATTTTATTTCTTATTTTACAACGATACTCCACAACTCAATAAAATGAGTTATACTATTCTCCTGCAATTCCGCAATTATCCAAAATGATCGAAAAATGTCGACCAGTACTCTATATACGTTGCGAAATTTTCGGGTCACCTTGGATAATTTCAAAATTATATCAGAATAATATAATTCATTTTCTTTCTTATTTTGCGAAGATACTCCATGGCTCTTTAAAATGAATTGTATTCCTACATAATTTTGCAATTATCCAAAGTGATCGAAAACTTTATATATATACAAATATATATATAATATTTCGTTCTTTATTCGTGCAAGGAGAAAGGAATCGTCTGTCGTAAATCGCTATTTAATTTGTAGTATTCGAGGCACGTAATTGCGTAACGCGAAACGTGCAAATGAAATGACGGCATGGCTCAATGAGAAGAACCAAAGAATACAACTCGTGATTTCGTTGAGCCTATCAGCCTATACATTATCGTAATAAATAAGCGTAAAAGTGTTCGATCGAATTTCTGGACTCTCTACGATGATTTAATCTCTCTTTTCTTCTTTTTTTTCTGTTTCTCTTGCAACCTCGCTTTATTTATACATCCTCCCGTTATTATTATTATTATTATTATTATTATTATTATTGTTGTTGTTGTTGTTGTTGTTGTTGTTCTTGTTATTGTTGTGTTTTACAAAGTTGCGAATGGAGAAAAGTAAAACGGTGTATATCCATCGCGACATTTATTACGATGAATAAATCATTCGAGTTACGAAACTCGGACGAAAGAAGCGAACGTCCTCAATGAAATCCCGATAGTGATCTCGGCTTAATTATTTCGCTCGATCTGACAGGACGCCCAATGGAATCTCGCAATAATTCACGCTTTCGGCGAATTTTACGCGAGGCATTTTTTCCCCCGTCGAATCTTTGGAGAATTTTGAGAGCGAACGATACTTTTTATTTTTTTATTTTTTTATTTTGTTATTCGGTTCTCAACGACCGAGCCTCGTGCTCGAATAAATTTCGTGTTTCACGATGGAACTCTCGTAGCTTCGGCGTTATTTTTTCTTTTTTTTTTTTTCTTCGACACCGTGTACCTGCTGCCCGTGCAGAGATGAGAATTTATCGCTGCCTATTCCGTGTATGTGTACGTACAATTTAACTCTTGGTTATTGCGAAAATGCACGAGTGGGTGGGGATTCCTCGCGAGGAAAGAGAAAAGAGGACGATGTAAAACACAAGAAATCTTCCACAAGGTATCCGCCGTCACGTGTGCTTCATAAAGAGAAAGAGAGATAGGGCGAGAGACGGAGAGTAGACGTACCTCGTTTTTCTTCGTCGTTGATTTCTACTCGTTGTATTCGTGTTTGTTTTTTTTTCGCTCTTTTTTTTCGTTCTCTTTCTTTGCCTCTACCTTTTTGTTTCACATCACGCAACCACGTGAGATAATCGCTATTCCAGACGGTAACGCGATTTTGCAACTATCGTCGTACATAGAAATCGTGCAGAAAGAAATTTAGCACTGTGAACCGGAAGCCGAATTTATACACTAGTGGCGATAGATGATTAGTTGTGGGCATGTCCGATGGAACAAATTTTATATTTTTTCTCTTTCGTGTATATACACATATATATATATTTATATATATATTTACATATATACATACATGTCCATATATATATCCATATATATATAAATCACAATCATGGACCTTCAACAGTTAACAGTCGAAAAGTTCTGGGATTAATTTCAATTGAAGTCATCTTCAGCATAGAAAAAATCATACTACCACTGCGGGTGATAGCTTGAAAATTTTCACATATCATCACGCATTTTTGGGAATTTTTTCAGATTTTTCAATTGGAGCGTTTTTTTTTTGGAAGAAAAAATTTTCTTTGACTAAAGGTTGTTTCGAAAAATGTAAAAAAGATTCAGGATATCTTTTAAAGTCAATGGAATCAGATAAAAAAAATAAAACGAATTGGCGGGCTTCAGGGAAAAAGTGCACCGGATTCACGTGGAGTACCTCATTTATTAGCAACAACAGTAGTATATTAGCAACAAATATATATATATATATATTTGTTGCTAATATGCTACGCGTATAAATTCGACTTCCCGTAGGCATTGTGAAATTTCTAAGTTTGTAAGAAAATAGACGGAAAAATAGAACTATCAGAGAATTGATACAATGATTCAGAGAACAATAATTTCGAATCGCAAAATTCCTTTTTTTTCTTCCAAATGAATATTTTGTAAAGTCGTTAAATTACTTTTCAAGTCCTCGAATGGAATTTTCTTATTATTGATTCGACTTTTTCGCAACATTTCCTTCCGAATTTCCTGATTTATTTCTTCGGAAGTTTCCTTCATTTTTCCTCCCCAATATGCTCAATTATTCCTGTCCAATTTTCTCAATTTTTGTTGCTAAATTTTCCCACCCTTCCCAGCTCAATTTTGTCAACCTTTCCTGCTGAATTTTCTCACTTTTTCCTGCCTAATACTTCAATTTTTTCTTACCCAATCTGGGAACACTTTTTCCCGCCCTAATTTTTCCCATTTTTGCTGCACACTTCTCCCACTTTACCTACCCGATCTTCTCACTTTTTCCCTGCCCTAATTTTTCCCATTTTTCCTGCGCAATTCTTCAACGTTTTTCTGCGCTATTTTCTCAACTTTTCGTGCCCACTTCGTCCATTTTTTCCGGCCCAATTTTGACATTTTTGCGTGGTCAATTTTCTTACATCTTCTCCAGCCCAATTTTCACAATTTTTCCAGCCCAATCTTCTCAATTTTTCTCGCCCAATTTTCTCGATTTATTTCTTGGCTGATTTTTAAAAAATTTCCTGACCGAATTTTTAATTTTGTTCTCTGCAATTTTCTCACACTTTTCCAGCTAAACTTTCTCTCACTTTTCAGTCAAATTCTCCCATTTTTCTCCCTCATTCTCTCAATTTTCTCTTGCCGAATTTAACGAAATATTTCCAGCCAATAAGATCGTACGATCGAGAAGTTGCGCGATGATCGAGCGCCGACAAACACACACACACACACACACGAACAGCAGCGAAATGCCACCGAAACGAGTCGAGGTCTCATAGAATATCGGTTTCGTAAGATTTTTTTCTCCCTGCCTGCCAACCTATTGATTGAGATGCCATCTAGTCGCGCGTAATTATTCGACGATTGACCGTTGTGAACCTCGGATAATTGCCACTCAAATCACGGCACGTTTCTCGCACATGCACTCAAAGCTTTGTGCCGAAGCGCGCGTTCCGATGGCTCGTTCTTTTTTTCTTCTTCTTCTTTCGTTCTTTTTTCTTCTTTTTCTACTCTCGTAGCGATAAACGCCGTTAATTTTTCAACGCTAAAAGGACAATAAGCGGTGGAGGACTTTATTACT
This sequence comes from Ophion costatus, assembly GCA_951751655.1. NCBI lineage: Eukaryota > Metazoa > Arthropoda > Insecta > Hymenoptera > Ichneumonidae > Ophion > Ophion costatus. The sequence continues at coordinate 44,702,304 of OX632358.1, forward strand.
ATATACGGAAGTTGTGGGAAAGTTTCTTCCATCATCACAATCGAGTTTGTTTGGGTTTATCCCACTTGGAATTCTTCCCAGCTGATCAGGTGTGCGTCACATTAGGGGGGGAGGCATTATCGTTGATTTTCAAATTGTTACTCATTGATAATGGAGAAAAAAGCAACTCGTCCTGTAAATTGTAAAATAATATTTGTACAAATATCGTTCCATTAAAAAATTTGTAATTTTACAAATAATTAAGGGGGTAAGGTTCCGACCCCCCCCCCCCCCTCCTCCGATCGAGCTGAAATTTTGTACAAACCTTCATTTCAATATTTTAAGACGACCCCTAAAGGGATTTTTGACGATGCGCACTAGTTTTTGGGTTTGTTTGGGTTGGTTTAGGTTTGTTTAAATTTGTTTGTTCGCGTTGTTGGGGTTTGTATAAGCTTCTTTAACTTTGTTTGTTCAAGTTTGTTTAGGTTTGTTTGTTTGGGTCTGTTTGGGCTTGTTTGCAGATATATATAGGCAGCGCGCGTTAAAAAAAACTGAAAAATTAGGTCTATTTGTTTAGGGCTGTTTAGGTTTGTTTGTTTGGGTTTGTTTAGAATAGTTTTTGGGTTTGTTTAGGTTGTTTAGGTTTATTCAGGTTTGTTTATTTTGGTTTGGTTAGATTTGTGTGTTTGAGTTGTTGGGGTTTGTTTAGCTTTGTTTGGGTTTGTTTGCATATATATATATATATGGGCGGCGCACGTTAAAAAAACTGAAAAATTAGGTTTATTTGTTTAGGTCTGTTAGGTTTGTTTATTTTCGTTTGTTTAGGTTAGTTAAGCTTCATTTGTTCAAGTTTGTTCGGACTTGTTTGTTTGGGTCTATTTGGGTTTGTTTGCAGATATATATATATATATACATATAGGCGGCGCACGTTAGAAAAAACTAAAAAATTCAACACCTCGAAAAGTATTGCGAGTCGCCAAAAGTCCCTTTAGGGGTTGTCTCAAAATACTAAAAAGAACGTTTGTCCAAAATTTCACCTTATCCCGTATTATTTCTAAGGTAGCCGTAAGTACCAAGTTGAGTCAAGGAAAAATATAATAAAATGAAGAGCGTTAGATTTTGAGACAAGTTTGTTTTCGCGATCGACGGCCATCCTGTAAATGTACGAGGCGATTCGTAATGATTAGGGTTCCGTTGGTGAGCATATAAGAAGGATGTGTCATCACAAGGAGGACGTTGTGTTTTTAAAGGTCGTGCGGCAAGAATTGGCCGTGATGTTCGCGTGCTGAGCCCGACGCTGAGTAAAAAATGCTACAGCAGTTTCTTACGCGCGATTCTTTTTTCTTCGAGTATTGAATGATAAACGAAAATGATTGAATAATATTTTTGATATGCAAATCGATTATTTGTGGGCATGTAAAATAAAAAACATTTAATATTGTTTGTTTCTTTCGGTTTCGTGTATATCGGTTGTCCTATTATAATCTTTCGCCTGATTTATTTCGAAAAATACTGCTCCGATCAAGTATCGAGTGTGGTAAAACTTTTAGGGTTCAATGGGGGACGTTAAAAAAAAATGTTTAGCCCAAAATGCAAAATGGCGGAGTTAGGATAGCCGACATGATTTTAAAAAATGGAATCAGGAATTATTTTCGCCAAAACCTTTAACAGGTCAAAACTAATAACTTTTGTAGAAAAACGCTTTTGATACTTTTTATTTTACTTACTATTTTACTTACTATTTTAGCGCTATACAGAATTAACCACGAGGAGGTAAAGTCTACAACATCCCTAATGTGAGTGTGCATGGGGGTGTGAGTCCGTTTGGGCTTGTTTCGATTTATACGATAACCCAAACAAACCCAAACAAGGATTAGGTCTGCGGCTCGTCCGGCTAAAAAATGGTATTCTAACCTAAAAATGATGAACGTTATCAAAAAACTTTTCCTACGAAAGTAGTCAGTTTTGGCTTCATAAATATTTTGATAAAAACGTTCATGATCCCATTTTAAGGCTGTTGAGTCCCTATGAAACATGTTAATGTTAATTGTTCAATAAATAACTTCTTAATCGTCATGAAATTTTTACACGACCTCCTGAATACTTCATGTAAAAACATACCAAATTTTCAGAATTCTATCATCATTACTTCAACCTCCTTAAGGGTTGAAATAAAAAATGATAAGAAAATTCTGAAAATTTGGTATGTTTTTGTATAAAGTATTTAAGAGGTCGTGTTAAAATTTTACGACGATTAGGAAGCTCGTTATTAAAAAATTAACACTTTGTTAAGAACAATTTTTAAAAGAAATTAAAAAAAATTTATCAATAAACTTCGTTTTGTTTCCGTTGCTTTCAGTATATTGTAGATATTATAAAATTGAGAGGTCAAAAAAAAAACTTATTGCAAAGTTACATCAGTTTCCATAAAACAACATTTAATTTGTGAATGTTAAGTGTTCAATAACGAGCTTCCTAATTGTCGTGAAATTTTTACACGACCTCTGAAATACTTCATACAAAAACATACCAAATTTTCAGAATTTTATCATCATTTGTGATTTTGGACTCAACATTTTTAAGAACCACGACGGCCATCTTCACGTCACCATTTTGAATTTTGGACCCAAAAAGATGATTTTTAACGTCCCCGTTTGAAGCTCAAAAGTTTTATTATACTCAACACTTGATCGGAGTAGTATTTTATCAGATGTGAAATTAAAATGGGACACCCGATATATACGTATCGTAGTCACACATAATTTGCACCATTACTTTACTATTTTTTTCCGAAAAAAGCATTTAAGAAAAAATATTCACTCCGAATGTGAATTGGAACGAGCGTTCGATTGGTTTGCACGTTCCGCACGTGAGCAGCTACTGCCATTTGTTACTGGACTTCGAAGGCGAATATCTCGGCCAACTTTTGTCGCACGACGTTTTTCCAAAAAAGCGCTTTGCTCGCAATCACACAAGGGGAGCCTTAACAATTGTGAATCACCCTGTACCCTACCGCGAGCCTTCTCGAAACACGAATAATAAAATGTAAAGTTGGGTGACACGGATCTGCTCCCTCGAATGACTCGCGTTCATTGTACTAAAAAAAAAACAACAACTTACTGTCTCTCTCGTCGTAACACTTTCGCGCTCTTGCATCGAACATTCCAGGCCTAAAAACGATACGGCCTTGACCCTCGTAAATCGAGATGGTCATCGTACCACCCCCTCCCTCCTCTCTCCATGTTCATCTCGCTAAATCGAATGCGTTGAGAAGCACGACGAAAAAATATTGCAAGTCTCTATTCACCGGATTTTTCGTAAATCCGTATATTCGCATTCAAAGTTCTGAATTTTTTTAAATTACCGAACACTATGGAAATCAACAAAAAAAGGAGAGAAATTATTTACTGTTATCGTCTCGTGAATTACGCACCTTTGGGAATTTAATCATTCGATTTTGGCATTACTATCAATATTGTTATTATGATTAGCTATTGTTTCAAATTTCGTGTTATTACAGTTTGGGTTTGTTCGGATTGGCAATTTTAGTTGTGTCCGTATTATTATTACTATTGTCGGCAACACTTTTTCAAGGTTGGTTTGATATTATTCTTTGTATAAAAATTAGGTTTACACTATTATTATAATTAATATAGTTAGTGTCCTTGCTGCTGTTGTACTTATTATTATCATTGTTAACAAGAAACATTTTCAAAGTTTGTATTATCATTCCTATAACTATCAAAAAATACTTTTAACGTTTGTATTATTATTATCAGGAAATACTTTTGACGTTTGTATTATTATTATCGGAAATTACTTTTGACATTGGTATTATTGTTATCAGAAAATACTTTTTACGTTTGTACTATTATTATCAGAAAATACTTTTGACGTTCGTATTATTATTATCAGAAGATACTTTTGACGTTTGTAATATTATTATCGAAAAATACGTTTGACGTTTGTATTATTATCAGAAAATACTTTTGTAGTTTGTATTATTATTATTATTATTATCAGAAAATAGTTTTGACATTTGGATTATTATTATCAGAATATACCTTTGACATTTGTATTATTATGAGAAAATACTTTTGACGTTTGTATTATTATTATCAGAAAATACTTTGGACGTTTGTATTATTATTAGAAAATACCTTTGACATTTGTATTATTATTATCAGAAAATACCTTTGACGTTTGTATTATTCTTATCGAAAAATACTTTTGACGTTTGTATTATTATGATCACAAAATACTTTCGACGTTTGTATTATTCTTATCGAAAAATACTTTTGACGTTTGTATTATTATTATCAGAAAATACTTTCGACGTTTGTATTATTATTATCATCAGAAAATACTCCTGATGTTATTATTATTATTATTATCAGAAAATACTTTTGAAGTTGGTATTATTATTATTATTATCACCATCATACAATACTTTTAAAGTTCGGATAATTATTATTATGGTCAGAGAATATCGTTAAAGTTTGTATCATTATTGTTATTATTGTCACAAAAGACTTTTGACCTTTGTATTGTTAGTATCATTATCAGAAAATACTTTTGGTGTTTGTATTATTATTATTATTATTAGAAAATACTTTTGATGTTTGTATTATAATTATTATCGGAAAATACTTTTGGAACTTGTATGATTATTATTAGAAAATATATTTGAAGCTTTTATCATTATTATTATTATTGTGAAAAAATAAAAATAACTGGTGTCGCAAGAGTTCGTCGATTTTGTCCTCGCGGTGGACACAAGACGTTAAGGCGTTACTCCCACTTGTAGCGCAAAAAAAAGGCCTTTTTCATGATTTTTTTTAAAGAAAACTACAAAACTTTTTTAATCGGTCAATATACCATCTTAAAGAACACATCTAGAAGAACTCTCAGTAATTTGTTTATTGAAAAATATTCCATTGTTTAGTGGCAAATTGCCGTTAATGAAATAATGTTTTTATATACACGGTTTGCGGTGATCAACATTGCGGCGAAGTGGATCATCTGAAAAAAAAATGCGGATGGATTTAGTCAAATATAAGTATAAACTAGTCTTTAGTCGAAGGATTTTAAAAAAAATATTCATTTTTCACAAAATGGCGGACAGTCAAAGTTAATGGTTCGATTTTAACGAAAAAAACGGCCGTTTTTTGGCTATAAAACGGCCATTTTTTTTTCGAAAAAAAAAATCGAACGATTAAAGACTACATTTTTATGTATTAAATAAGCCTGCAAAATTTCAAGAAGATCGGTTCATTAGTGTTCGAGTAATCTTGGTCACCGACTTCAGAAATGCCATTTTGAGAAAAACGCGTTTAAAGTTTCAATTTCAGTTTACACGAAGAACGGATTCTTCTCTTTCAACGCTCATTGTCAGTCAATTTTGTTCGGATCAACTTGAAATTTTCAGGACATATTCTCAGATACTTATACTTCAAAAAAATGCAATAAAAAAAAACGATTTTTTCAAAATCGCAAGTGGGGGTAACCCCTTAAATTCCTTTTCGCCGGCGATTATACAGCAATCAAACGAAGCCTCTCGTTACCGCACGTATGCCATAAGAAGGCCGTTCGTAGACCCGCTCTCCGTGCCCTCGCACGACGTCCGTTGTGATCCGAGAGGTGTGTCTTCGAGGTGTAAACTTCGCGTGACTGATTCACCGCTCGATACGTCGAGAGGTATCTCGAGAATCTCAGTATGTCAACCTCTTTTTTTCCCCTCAATCAATTATTGCCATGAACCAAGGATTCCGCGATCTTTCAATATTTATATCATTTTAACTTTTTTACATGCAACTGGTATCGTTCACAAGTTTTATCGCAATCTCGAGCTTTGATTACTCTATCGTACGATTGGAATTGTTTGTGACGTGTCTTTGTCGATGCGTCGTGCGTGAAATTTTAATTTTACTAACAAAAAAAATCCTGAAGAGTGAAGTGTTGTGGATACACCGAGAACATTGTTCGTTGCTTGCGAATTGGTGGGGAGAAAAAATAATCTTAATATTAAGGGGTCTTCTCACTTTAGGCGCTGAAAAGCGCTATTTTCGTGATTTTTAAAAATAGGTTTATATTATAGATACTGATATAAATGTTGTTACACTTAATGAATACACTTTCGAAGTACACAAGAAACATTTTTTAATGTATTTATGTAACCCAAAAAAACTTTAACGCGTTTTTCTCGAAACAACGTTTTTCGACGGCCTGTTGATAAAATGTTCGAAACTACTGAACCGATCCTTATGAAATTTTAACCACATATTCTTCACAACTATAGCTGTAGCCCATATGAAGGATTTTTTTGTATTTTGATATTTACTATTCTTTGCCAAAAACGGTAAAAAAACACGTTTTTCGAAAAATATCTGCCACTTTGTTATTTATTTATTAAGCGTAACAACTTTTATATCGATATCTATAATATACACCTATCAAAAAAATTCATGAAAACAGCCTTTTTTAGCGTCTAAAGTGGGAAGACCCCTTAAAAACGCCCGAGGAATGCTCGGTCCGGATGGGAATAATTTGTTTCCACATCGTGACGTTCAGGGTGATTGAGACGTTACACCTGCGTGGCTCACCGAAAAATACGACTTTTTTGGGATTTTTTTTTGATAATACTAAAAGAGCAATCAAAATGAAATTTGGAGGGATTATTCTACATGAGTTGACGTACGCAAAAAAAAAAATTTATGAAAAAAAAAATACAAAATAGCCGCCCAATCGTGGCTATAGTGAGAACGTTTTTTCAGGCACTCTATGGGAGGACGCCGAACTTTTGTGAATTAGCACCTAGAATAAATAAAATTCAATTTATATTAGTTCTGCTAGAGAAGTGCACACTATTAGTTGAAAAAATGTGTTTTTTTTTCGCCCGATGGTATTATTTTGAATACATTTTTTTGTTTCGCTAAAAAAACGGCGCTAATTTGTTGATAAAATCGAGAATTGTCGATGCATGGTAAAAATCGTGTGTACTTCTTCAGAGAATCTATCTAAGAAGCTACAGTTAACATTCCAAGGAAAACGGTTGTCAAAACTGCCCGAATTATGCGTTTTCCCGATTTCGAAAACGTGGTTTTCGAAAAAACGCGTTTACAGTTTCAAAACTGATTTAGAAGCAATCGTCCACCTGTGGGAATCGAAGCTCCTATTCGAATTCTGCGTGTACCCACCGAGGCATTTCGATAGCAGGTCTTCACTTGTTTGGTCGTTGCATACTTTTTGTACGAGTGGACTAAACGACTCCAAATTGCTACTTTCACCGTCTAAACCGTTTCGTGCCTTTCGGAGCACTATAAGGCACTTAGGAAAATGGGCTCTAAACATTGAAACGAAAAAAAACGCATATATCTATCGTATATAATTCTTGTGATGTTCATACATCATTAGAGCCAATGAAAAAAGAACGGCCACATTTTTTCTCTCTACTCAGTCGGGACGCCTTAAAAAAAAGAACTTATGTTTACATATATTTATTTTTTATATATAAAAGCATTCTCCAAATCACCGTAAACGTCACGATGGAAAAATAAACTATATACATATATCAGAGTTGGGCGTAATTCTATTTATAAATACGAATACAGATTTGTTCACATCGTGATTTTCATGTGAATATAAATACAAATTTATTCATACTTCACTTATTGTAAATACGCATACAAATAAATTCATATTCACAAGTGTGAATACGAATTTACTTGTATTCACATGCATGGATAAAAGTACAATTGTATTCACAAGTATTCTGAACATACAAATAAATTTACAGAAAAAATTGTGAACATTCACAAAAAATGTGAATATTTACGAAAAATCCTGTGAATTAAAAAAAAATTCACATCAAAATCTGTGAATGCAAATGTATTCACAAAAAATTGTACATACAAAAAATTCACAAAATAAGTTGTGAATTTTTTCGTATTTAAGACAAATTAAAATCAAATTCACAATGATTATATTAAAATTCACACCAAAAGTGAGTTCTTACGTATTTTGGGAGAAAACGTTGCGTCGAGGCAAAGAAATTTTTGCAAAAAAAGTTGTGAGTTTCAAATATTACATTATAAATATAAAAAAATTAACAAAATGAGTTGCGAATTTCCTCAAGTTAAAGAAAATTAAAATCGAATTCACGACAATTATATTAAAATTTACACGACGAGTGAGTTCTTACATATTTTGAGAGAAAACATTGCGTGGACGCAATGTTTTAACTAAACGTAAGAACAACGTAAGAACGCACCTTTGGTGTAAATTTTAATCTAATCATTGTGAATTTGATTTTAAATTGTCTTAAATACGAAAAAATCCACAACTTATTTTGTGAATTTTTTTGTATTTACAATTTTTTATGAATACATTTGCATTCACAGATTTTGATGTCAATTTTTTTTTATTCGTAGAATTTTTTGTAAATATTCACAATTTTTCTGTGAATTTATTTGTATGTTCAGAATATTTGTGAATACGATTGTATTTGTATGCATGCATGTGAATACACATAAGTGAAGTATGAATAAATTTGCATTTATATTCACATGAAAATCACGATGTGAATAAATTCGTATTTATAAATAGAATTATGCTCAACTCTGATATATATATATATATATGCGTCAATAAATCTTTTTTTATACGTCACATAATGTGTACAATTTATGTACACATGGCCGTAAATCTCAAGTACATATTTTCTCTTATGGGATATTGCGGCTCTCTCTTGTTATAATTGTATAAATTCCGCAAAGTATTTTGCCACCATACTGAGCACTGAAAAAAATCTGCTTCCCCAGTCCGACGAGTCTCCGAGATTATTATTCGGGCTCATATACGTATATACAGGGTGTCCTGTTACGAATGGATAATCCTGCAACTGTCAATAGGTCGGATCATGTCCTCCAATATGCTGAAATTTCAGTTTAGCTAAAGTCTCACGGTTTTCAAGATAAAAATCCTCTGTTCTTGGTTTTTCGCATGCCATTTCTCCAAATGATAACATTGTTGACCCGGTTTAAAAAAAAAATACTCTTGATTATTTGTTTTATCTAGAAAAGTCTTCTCTTTAACCTTAAATGTTAAGGAAACTTTACGAAAAAAAGATCTTATGCAGAATCTTCATACAAGCCAATTCGAACATCTGACTTTGATAGCCTGCGACGTAAAAAAAAATGTACTACGCATATCGTGCCAATTACTTGAAAAAGTTGCTTAGTTATTGTCGATTCGTATCACTCGTAGAAATGGCATGCGAAAAACCAAAAGCAAATGATTAAAAAAATATATACATAATGCCCAAAATTCTCGAAAACCGTGGAACTTTTACTAAACTGAAATTCCGGCGTATAGTAGGACACCCTGTGTATGTATGTGTATATATATATATATATATATATATATATATATATATATATATATATATATATATATATATATATATATATATATATATATATATATATATATATATACATATATGTATATATATTGCGAGTTTCACACATAATTGCGTAATCAGAATCCGTTAAACCTCACACCCTGCGGGAGAGTCTCAAGAAAGAAAAAGGTTCACGGTAACGCACTTAATGTTGCTTAGCCTATAACGACCGATTTCTCAAAGTTGAAGAGGAGACGTCGTCTCGTCTCTCGGCTGTCTATTTTTCGTCATAATCAATATATATATATATATAATATTATATATTTATATAATATTAATATAATAATAATTTATATAATATATATATATATATAATATTAATTATATAATTATATAATATTATATAATTATATATTATATATATATATATATATATATTAATCACGATGACATTTCGCGATAGGGTTACGTATTAATGTCTCGTCGACGGTTCTTTCCATTTGGCTTAATTACCGCAAAATCGACCCTCGCAATTAGCCACAATTACATTACCGCGTAAAAAGTTTCAAGTAAGTGTTTTTTTCTCAATTGACTCATTTCTAAAGATCCTGCTTGAATTGTTCCCCTCCGTTCGAAGGAACGAAATACAATCGCGAAATGTCGTCGGAGGAAAGCAATTGGGTGACCGTAAATGTGACAAGCATCCAGCGATGAGCTTTGTCGAACCGAAAGCGGCTAATTTGCCATTCAACGTGCAGGCGTAGAATCAGATTGACGTTTGCATCATTGGAGTGCAATTGGAAGTTTTGGTTTTTAAATTCTCCAAGTTAGTTTCGATAAATCTTATCTACGAAAAGGCTCGACAGTTTTTGTATTGCTTAAATTAAGGAAATTTGATGGAGAATGTTTTTTTCTTCTCTTTTTCATGATTGAAAAAAATTAATTGATCTTTTTTATCAATCGATCAATTTTTTAACATTATTCTGGGCAAAATTAATTCTTAATTAATTCTTCTAATTTAAGCGGCTTAAAAGACGATATAGCCATTTTTGTAGCTGAGATACATACACACATATATATATATATATATATATATATATATATATATATGAGTAGACATGTGCACAAGCGCATAAACGCGAAATGTCAAGAGTTCAACAGCAGACTCTTTGAATTCGCCAATGCGACGAATAATTTCACAGGACATCGCGAATACATTTTATCGTTGTTTACAGCCATTAGCTCCGGGTAGGCTGGCGTGTTTACACGAGACGAAACACTTTTCGCAATATTCGCGACGATTTCGACGCGGGAAATTAATTTGACATATTCGTATATCCAGACGATATTTTATTTCTCGTCAATGATTCGACTAATAAAAAAAAAATTCTTCTCTTTTCGATACAGGACCAAAGCAGTTCAACTTCAAGGGCCGAAACTACTTTTACAGCGGACATGTGCCTGCACATGCTAACCAGAAGGTCGACTGGCTGGATGCGAGAAACATATGCAGGGAATACTGCATGGATCTCGTGTCCATCGAGACACAGGAAGAGAACAATATGATCTTCAAGCTCATACAACAGAGTGAGTTATCACGAGATTTTTTACTCCGAAATTTCAATTGAGATTTTTTACGAATTTCTTGGAGCTTCGTGATTTTTTTCTTTGAAAATGTTAATTTTTTTTATAATCAATTCAATTTTTTATTTTATTGATCATTTAAAATATATTGTGGGAGGACACTACTGTGATGGGCTGAATTAAGATCGTTTTTACGGTTCTTTTGGTCTACTAGATTGTTTATTAGAGATTTGAAGAAAAAAAATATGCCATTGAGCATACATTGAACTCATCTGACGTAAATTTGTGTTTAAAAGAATTTAAGATTAACAACGTTTTTGAGGTATAATAGAACCTTTGTACAAAAAATGTGGTCCAATGGCCGGATCGATGACTTGACAATGTTTGGTTTAAAAAACAACAATAAAAAGTTCTATAATCTATATAAATGTAGTTCGCGTCGTACGTACCCTTTTTCGAAAAAAATTACAAAAAAGCGTGTCAAAATGTGTAACTTTCGTGAAATTTTTACTTATAGTCGGAGGATACAAAAATACAACATTTCAACAAAAAAAACTTCTACGTACAACGATAGCTAGCAATTAGGGAAATTTTGATTTCTTCATATTGAAAATCGGATAATTATAGCTAGAGTTATGATTCTGGCCAGGTCTCGAAAAGTCGATTCGACAAAAACGCCATTGAAAGTTTTAGGACACGTAAATCGTCTGTAACTTTGTCCATTTTCAATATCAGAACTTGAACATTTATCACGTATTCTTGAATCCGTATACTTTGAGAAAATAAAAAAAAAGCGTTTTTTCCCGTCACAGTGATGTCCCCCCTTAAATTTTGTCATATGTCTTAATTTCTCGTAAAGTTTGACGTGAAAAAATAAGAGTATCGTCGAGGCTATCTATATTCTTTTTTCCAAAAAAAATGGTACACCTTATTGGAATTTATTAAGGTTTGTATTGTTTTTTAATTCTGTAAATGGCGATTTTTTTGTATACGGTCTAGTAAATAGTATTACTTTCATATAGTTTATTTTTATACAGTCATATTTCTTTTCTTTCGGAAAGTTTATGGGCGTTCTTTCTTTTTAATTAATTTTAATATGAAAAATAAAAGTATTGTTGAGTATAGTCATTCTTCTTTCCAAAAAAGGTGTACACCTTTATTAAATTTATTTAGTCTGGTGATCTTTTAAAAAATTCTGTGAATGATTTTTTTACACAGTCTAGTAAATAGTATTATTTTAACATAGTCGAATATTTTTATTTCTCGGAAAGTGTATGGGCGTTCTTTTTTTTCGAGTCATTTTAATGTGAAAAAATAATACTGTCGTTGCGAATGGTTATTCGTTTTTTTTTTTTTTAATTGTACACGTTTGGTGAACTTATTATATTTTTTGTATTATTTTTTAAATTCTTAAATATTAAATATTAAATTAAAAAAAGACATACGTGCAAAGTAAATATCGCGAGACGTACTCGGGGCTCAGGAGAAAAGATCACTCACGAGAGTGCAGGCTCAAGGGCTTAATCTCGCGCTCGACAATTTCACTGTTAGAAAGTTTGAGCGTTCGGTTAAAAACACGTTTGGTGTACGTACACTCGGGCAATGCTGGCTTTGGGCATTCGTTAGCATACCAGGCCGCGCGACGGAATACCAAACTTATTTCGCAATAAACTTCTTTCGCGCCGCGTCACGTCTGCAAGTCGAGCCTTCAAACCCGCAGTGTTTGAAGACTCGTCTGACGGAGAAAAAGAGAGAGGGAGAAAAGTAGAAAGAGACGGTGATAGAACTTTGTACTCAAATAATTTATATAATTACTTCGTTTAACAAAGTTGCCTCTACTTTGTAGCGTGAATATTGTTCTTAGTTTGCTTCATCGCGAAATATATTCGACCAATTAAGGGGTTACGTGAGTTTCGAAGCCAAAAAGGCATGTTTTCTCTATTTAAAAAAATATAATATAAAAATTATTTTATTCGAAAGGTTGCGGACATAAAAGAGCAACATTTCAGCAATATTTTTGAAAAATTTCATCCAAAAATTTTGTAAATTCAGCCGGACTCTTAAAAAAAAGTGTCCTCGCGGTGGTCAGGATAACTCATGATGGCTTTATGTGAAATTAAAAAAACAAATTTTGTCTGTTAGAAGATAAGTATAGCTCGTGCTTGAACGAAGGATTTTTTTTTAAATTTAAATTTGAATTGTCGGCAGAGTTGTATGCAAAATGGTTCAATTTTTGGTACAATTTACACTACCGTTTTGAGAAAAATGCGATTTACCTGCGTCGCTCCGGGCCGGTCTTTCCCAACGGGGGGAATTCCCAAAGGCTCTCTCTCTCCTACACTTTTACTCCGATTTACTTAAAACTTTGGGACAATATTCTAGACATATTGTACTATTAGATAATAAAATTTAAAAAATATTTTTTGACATTTGCAAACCCACGTAACCCCCTAATTAAAAGTGAAGTTTGGGGATATTTCGATATCTGTGGCCCCTAATTCTCACCACGCAGTCTTCACATATGGCCCAAAATAAGATTTTTTTCAAGAGTGGTAAAAATCGATATTCAACCCTTAAGGGGGTACAACAGGTGTTTCAAAGTTTAGGTTTGGTTGGGGTTGTATGGATTTTTTTAAATATTCACAAATGCGTGGCATACACAGTTAAGGATGTTGAGTCCCAAATCGCAAATGATGATAAAATTCTGAAAATTTGGTATGTTTTTGTATGAAGTATTTCAGAGGTCGTGTAAAAATTTCACGACAATTAGGAAGCTCGTTATTGAACAATTAACATTCACAAGTTAAATGTTGTTTTATGGAAACTGATGTAACTTTGCAATAAGTTTTTTTTTTGACCTCTCAATTTTATAATATCTACAATATACTGAAAGCAACGTAAACAAAACGAAGTTTATTGATAAATTTTTTTTTATTTCTTTTAAAAATTGTTCTTAACAAAATGTTAATTTTTTAATAACGAGCTTCCTAATCGTCGTGAAATTTTAACACGACCTCTTAAATACTTCATACAAAAACATACCAAATTTTCAGAATTTTCTTATCATTTTTTATTTCAACCCTTAAGGAGGTTGAAGGAATTATGATAGAATTCTGAAAATTTGGTATGGTTTTACATGAAGTATTCAGGAGGTCGTGTAAAAATTTCATGACGATTGAGAAGCCATTTATTGAACAATTAACATTAACATGTTTCATAGGGACTCAACATCCTTAAGGAGTAAAAGTACTACTCGACTGTCTACGCCCAATAGCGCGGCAAACATAGTACAGTGTTACATATAAAATTAATTTGGTAAGTTTCAAGTAAATTTGGTCAAAAAAAATAAATTTTTTATACAAACCTCAACAGTGCCGTTTAACCTCCTTAAAGGTTACACTTTCGAAATTGCTGAAATACATGTTTAATTATTTGTATTGGAGTGTATTCATACAAAGTTTCAAGCAAATCTGACTAAAAAATATGTTGTCTCGTATCAACTTCAAAACACTTCAGCCCCTTAAGGGTCGATTTTCGATTTTTACAACTCTTGAAGAAAGTCTAATTTTGGGTAAAACATGAAGACTGCATGGTCAGAATTAGGGGCCAAAGATATCGTAATACTACCTAAACATTTTCACGAGTACATCAATGTGGTAAAATTACCCTCATTTGGAATATCTGAGGAATCTCTACGTGCATTCGATTCAGACATGATCAATTAATAAATGATGATAGCGAAAAAATGCCTTGCTCGCCTTGACCGAGTTGAGGGCTAACGTTCCAGGTATATTTTTCAAAGGCGCGTTAAGTTGATGACATTTAGGCTTGCCGCGTTTGAATGCAATGAAAATTTCGTAACACATTTTTAGCCCAATTTGGGCTGCGAAAATCGATAAAACGTTGTTCAGGATTTTTATCAGAGAGCTGCAGCTCACAAGTTGTCGAAAGTGTTTTTTTTGGATGATGAGGAAAATGGAGAAACAAAAGGATAAGAATAAAAAAATAAAAAATATTAATGAAGCATCGTGAAAATCGCTAAGACGTTTCTGTGCCTGAAAGCGAAGAAAATAGAAAAATTCGAGAAATTTATTCCATGTGTCGGAACGAGTCACAGCTAGCTCGGGGCCGGAAAAAAGAGAAATGATTGTGATTTTTTTCTAGAAAAACGTGTGCAGATTTTTTACGTTAGAAAGTGTGGTTTTAAGTATGTCCTGCAATTTTTGTATTGAAAAATACTTATAAGTATGGTAGTACTGCTGCTCGGAAATAAATCATCCGAAATAAAACAAATCAAACGAATTTAGTTGTTGCATGAAATTATTTAGAGTAAGTCCGGGGTAGTTGGCCTCAGTTTTTTCAAGGATCCGTCATAATAAAAGTACAGACGTTTCGTAACTTATCTTCATTTGTAATTAAATCTTGAACATTTAACATTAAGATAATTTACGAAGTTAAAAAATACTACTATCAGATCAACCTAATTGATAAAAAAATTCCATCGTTCGAGCACTGCTTTTCGATATACAAGAGAAGCTTGTAAAATTTGAAGTATAGTAGTCACCGATTTCGAAAAAGTCATTTTGATAAAAACGTATTTAAAGTTTGCCGGTTCGCGAAACATAGCAATAAACGCCCACAAATCCTCCAATTTTCAAAAGACGACTTGAAATTCTCATCGCCTTTTTCATCACCCAAGAACATTGCTGAAATGTTATATTTCGAGAATCCGTCGAAAACAAAAAATCGATATTTTCAAAAATTTCAACTTCCAAGCCCTTAAGGTGTGCAAAAGCGTAGAAAAAATGCTTTACGACGTGGCGACTCTGAAGCCACGTGGGCGCGAGTGTTTTTCACGTTGCTTCGAGGCCAATGGCACAAGTGTCGGTTTTGATCCAGAACGAAAAACCAACATTTGTCATGATCCGCACGATAATATTCAATTGAAGAAATACGCACGGGAATTCTTTAATTAAATTTAGAAAAAAAACTGCTCACCACAGAAATGGCAAGCGTTCGAAAAATGTCTGCTATTAGTGGAACAGATTGCTTTTTTCCATTTCTCCAATCATCACATGTTTTATCCATGAAGGATTTTTTGCCCCGTGATGAATCGCAAATATAAAGTAACAGTGATATAACCGCGCGCGATCCTACAGAGACAAACATGATCGGTCAATTATCCAGCGCGGTTAAAGGTGACATACCGAGAGCCGCGCGGATTGCTCTTTCGCTACGATAGATATGAGCTAACGTCGTTTGTGTTACAAATGCGCGCGCCTGTTTTCTCCGCGTAAAAGTACGCCTCGAGGCTGAAGAGTCGGCTCGTTAAAAATTTTTCGTTCTCCACTTTTTTTTACTCACAAGCCCCCGTTACCTTTCAATCTCTCGCTCGGAGCATTACGTGCGAGGAAAGTTTACCGATGAAAAGGATCGTCAGCAGAGGACCGTCTGCGTTGTCCTGCTGATTTATTATATTTAAAAAAACGATTTCTCAGAGTGTGCGAATAGGACAAAAAGGCATCCAATCTTTGGGATAAATGCATCCACCCATTTATATATAACAGGTGTAGAAGTATGAAATCGGATTTTTGTTTGTAAAAATTACACGTCTGATGTTTGAAAATGATAAAAACGAATGGAGACGGCTTTCTACATCACATTCAATTGATCCGTGAGTTCTTGTTGACTTTGAGTATCATATTCATCCAATAAGGCTTGCAATTCTTTGTCTGCGAACTTTTTCGGTGGTTTCCCACGCTCTTCGCTTCTCACGTCAAAATAACTTTTGAATTTTTTGAACCACTCGACACACTGTTTTACCATGAGCATGTTCACTGTAAGCTTCGACAAGCGTTCGATGCGATGCTGCCGTAATGTTCATCAAATGATAACAGAAAACCAATGCTGTCCGCAAATCGTAGTCCTCCACTTTTTTTTACTCACAAACCCCCGTTACCTTTCAATCTCTCGCTCGGAGCATTACGTGCGAGGAAAGTTTACCGATGAAAAGGATCGTCAGAAGAGGACCGTCTGCGTTGTCCTGCTGATTTTTTTATATTTAAAAAAACATAATTTCTCAGAGTGTGCGAATAGGACAAAAAGGCATCCAATCTTTGGGATAAATGCATCCACCCATTTATATATAACAGGTGTAGAAGTATGAAATCGGATTTTTGTTTGTAAAAATTACACGTCTGATGTTTGAAAATGATAAAAATGAATGGAGACGGCTTTCTGCGTCACATTCAATTGATCCGTGAGTTCTTGTTGACTTTGAGTATCATCTTCATCCAATAAGGCTTGCAATTCTTTGTCTGTGAACTTTTCGGTGGTTTCCCACGCTCTTCGCTTCTCACGTCAAAATCACTTTTGAATTTTTTTGAACCACTCGACACACTGTGTTTTACCAAGAGCATGTTCACCGTAAGCTTCGACAAGCGTTCGATGCGATGCTGCCGTAATGTTCATCAAATGATAACAGAAAACCAATGCTGTCCGCAAATCGTAGTCCTCCACTTTTTTTTACTCACAAACCCCCGTTACCTTTCAATCTCTCGCTCGGAGCATTACGTGCGAGGAAAGTTTACCGATGAAAAGGATCGTCAGAAGAGGACCGTCTGCGTTGTCCTGCTGATTTTTTTATATTTAAAAAAACATAATTTCTCAGAGTGTGCGAATAGGACAAAAAGGCATCCAGTCTTTGAGATAAATGCATCCACCCATTTGTATATAACAGGTGTAGAAGTATGAAATCGGATTTTTTTTTGTAAAAATTACACGTCTGATGTTTGAAAATGATAAAAATGAATGGAGACGGCTTTCTACGTCACATTCAATTGATCCGTGAGTTCTTGTTGACTTTGAGTATCATCTTCATCCAATAAGGCTTGCAATTCTTTGTCTGTGAACTTTTCGGTGGTTTCCCACGCTCTTCGCTTCTCACGTCAAAATCACTTTTGAATTTTTTTGAACCACTCGACACACTGTGTTTTACCAAGAGCATGTTCACCGTAAGCTTCGACAAGCGTTCGATGCGATGCTGCCGTAATGTTCATCAAATGATAACAGAAAACCAATGCTGTCCGCAAATCGTAGTCCTCCACTTTTTTTTACTCACAAACCCCCGTTACCTTTCAATCTCTCGCTCGGAGCATTACGTGCGAGGAAAGTTTACCGATGAAAAGGATCGTCAGAAGAGGACCGTCTGCGTTGTCCTGCTGATTTTTTTATATTTAAAAAAACATAATTTCTCAGAGTGTGCGAATAGGACAAAAAGGCATCCAGTCTTTGAGATAAATGCATCCACCCATTTGTATATAACAGGTGTAGAAGTATGAAATCGGATTTTTTTTTGTAAAAATTACACGTCTGATGTTTGAAAATGATAAAAATGAATGGAGACGGCTTTCTACGTCACATTCAATTGATCCGTGAGTTCTTGTTGACTTTGAGTATCATCTTCATCCAATAAGGCTTGCAATTCGTTGTCTGCGAACTTTTTCGGTGGTTTCCCACGTCAAAATCACTTTTGAATTTTTTGAACCACTCGACACACTGTGTTTTACCAAGAGCATGTTCACCGTAAGCTTCGACAAGCGTTCGATGCGATGCTGCCGCAATTTTCATCAAATGATAACAGAAAACCAATGCTGTCCGCAAATCGTAATTCGTAGGCACAAAACTCGACATGTTTAAGGTTATAGAAAAATATACCGGTGTAGGGAACTTGGGTTGTTGTGTGTTGAAAATCTTTGTCAGCTGTTAGGAGAATGATGGCGCTGCAGAAGCGGTCTTACGGTCCCTAAACTGATGGCTAGCACCATCTATAGGGAAATTCCGGTTTCTACGCCTGGTATTTGTACGCCTAATATTTATTTATTTGTATTATGATGCTAGATTCGGAGATCATTGTGTGGCACCAAAATTAAAATATTCTTATACATACGAGTATTCAATTTGTTATTACGATTTCGTAAAAAACACACCAACCTTTTTTCCACCTTACCTTGCCATTCTCAAAAAACTTCCAAAGATTGTTTCAACAGAGAAATAAAAAATCGACTTGTGTGAAGATTTTAAAAACGAATTCAATGATTTTATTACAACGTTTAATGAGATGTACATTGTCAATTCTAAGCAGTAATTAATTTTGCAAATATCAGCAGCTTGGCTAAATTTTTCACTGTGCTTTGAAAGTTATCAGGAGAGAACAAATATCCCCCTTTATTGGAACGAGGTTGGAATACAGCATTAGTGAATAAGCATGGCTAATTCTGAAGTATTATTGCGAATGTATTACAAAACTTTGCGAAAAATCAGAGATTGATTCTATCTCAAGTAATAAAAGCGATACTTACCTTCGAAATTCATCAGCTTTTGTTTTCACCTTTAGACACCCACCGTGCCCAGCCGTATCGCAGCCGAGTGGCGCGACGTGCAATTACCACGAACTAGAAAAATTCTCACCACTAGGAAAAACCAATCACCTGTGATTTTTTACTGAGTTACAGTGATTCGAATGTTCATGGACGGCTCATATTCTTTGCTTATTTCAAATAAGCGGACGAATAAATACATTTTATTATTAAGTTCAAATGCTGTGAAAACATCGGTCAATTTTGAAATACCCGCCAGTTGATGCTCGACTGTGATTGGTTCACTCGATAGAGTCAGGTAACGCGATTTTATGACGTTTAACCTATAAATTTCGTTAATGTCCGAAAACAAACCGTTCGAGCGTAAAGTTCGCATCTTCTTCCAAGTATGATCAATGAACGAAGTAGAGAAAGCGCTTAATTTTTGACACGACATTCCCAAAACTATAATCACGGTTTGCTCAGTTTTTCATTCAAATCGAAGTATTATTTTAGCCCCTACGGCCTATAACTAGTGTTTACGAAGTGCCATGCGTATGACCAAGTGGATAGAAGTTCAAATTGATCATTAAAAAATTCCGTAACTGTATTGTGAACCGGATTAATTTTTGAACCATTAATGCATCCCGAATTGATCTCTCGGTGATATAAATTTCATTCGTCCACGAGCATTTCGATTTTAGTGTCGAAACTCTTTCAGTCCTTTGTGGCATAGTGTAACACTGGTGGTACACCTAATTCAATTTAGATTTTGACGATTCAAAAGTGTTTTTAAATGATATATGGCGGTTGTAAATGCGCCTTAAGGTTCCGAGGACGTCAGTCCTAGGAACATACCTATTAAGTTTTTATTTTTCACGTAGTGGGTATCATCAATAACGAAATCAATAATAAATCTGATTACGACTAATCTAGCAGGTAAACGATAACCAAAAAATAGGTAAAAACTTGGTTTTCGATTCACTGAATGCGAACCCGAAGTCTAAACCGTCAAATTGAAAGTGGCGGATCCAATATGGCGGCTGTAAACGACGTTTTGCATTCGTGGTCCGCCATCTTGAATTCTCGAATTTTGAGTGCAGATTTGTAATCAGCGACCCCGAAAACCCCCGAGTACCAACTTTCGCTATCGTCAAACGACGTTTTGCATTTATGGTCCGCGATCTTGAATACCCGAATTCTGAGTGCAGATTCGTAATCAGCGACCCCGAAAACCCCACGGAAACCCCTCCCCCACACCGACCCGCGTTCGATAACGGAAATAAAAATGTTCATTGCCGACTGTGGGTAACGTTGAGCCGCTATCTGGGCATTTCTACCTTACCGACAGCTGTTACTGACCGCAATCACTGTTTTACCGGCCGAGCAGCCACGAGTGCGAGAGATAGCTGATTTGCAGATTCCCAGTGTTCTCCGAGACGGCTGATATTTCGATTAAAAGAAAGCCCTTCCGGTCTGTCAAAAGCCGAAGAACGTCTATCTCTTTGCCCGGAAAGTAATTTCCCGCTAGGAGAAAAATTTGCCGTAGGATCTTTACGGACCGAGCGTGTGAGGCAGTCCCCGAATGGGAAGTTAAAATTAACGCAACGATTGACTTTCAGACGACGTGCCCTACATCTGGACTTCCGGTCGCCTCTGCGACTTCAAGGGTTGCGAGAACCGTCGCGATCTCGAGCCCAAAGCGGTCTACGGTTGGTTCTGGTCGGCGAATCGCGAGAAAATGGCCCCGACCAATCAAACGCCGAACGGTTGGAATTACAACCCTTGGTCGCAAACCGGTCACAAGAAGACCCGTCAGCCGGACAACGCTGAATACGACATCAACGGTACGACCGAGGCTTGCCTGTCGGTGCTCAACAATGTCTACAACGACGGCATCGCGTGGCACGACGTCGCCTGTTATCACGAGAAGCCCTTCATCTGCGAGGATTCCGACGAGTTGCTCACTTACATCGCGGGCACCAATCGTGGAATTCGCCTCTAATTCTTCCTCCGCTCCTTCGATCCTCCTTTCTCTCCCCCTCTGTGATCCTGTATCCCACCACGTATAACCTCAAAAGTACTTCCGGTTGTCCGAAATTCGACCGCGCCGCGTTCGCATTCGACATAAAAAAAGCAAACATCGAGACTTCCTGCCCGTCAGCGCTGCCGTTGACCGTCCGATCATCGTTGGTGCAAAGATCGCCGAACGTGGCCGTGAAACAAAATGGCCGCCCGGCCGCCATCTTGTCAGTCACCGAGCGCGTCACTGGGAAACAACGAAAAATCAAAGAGTTTTCCATATTCATCGATGAACCGCGTGATTTCCGTTGAGGTTATCAGTAACATTCCGGTGTTTCACTCACGTCCTTTTTTTATTCCCACTTCGTTCCTTTAGCTCGGAATTCGACATTTTGGATCCTCGTGCCGAGCAGCCGCCCACTCCCTCCCTCGTCTCTCCTTCTCCATTTGTAATTTACTATTATCGATAAATATAACCCGACTAATTAATTATGTACACGTATTTATTGATAGAAATTTCGTGTCCTCGCTTCCCCCCGCCCCTCTGTACATTTGCTATGAAAAACAAATACAAAAAGATAATCATGTAATGCGGAAGACAAAAAAAAACAAGCACACGCCAACACGAACGTATATGAAAACGAATTGAGAATTACAAAATGTATGATAAATAAAAGTAGCGTTATTGTGTCGTTGAAAAGATCGATGTTTTTTTTGCGATTCTTCGCGCTTAGCGTTTTTTATATCCTCCCTTACATTCGTGGAAATGTACGAGGGTCTGAATTGACTCTGTACTTTTGCGGGAATGACGGTGAAAAATGAGACGAAGGAACGTCACGATACCAGAGGTGACGATTTTGTTTTTTTCGTTGCATCCGTGGTCTCTCCAGCCTGTGGATCCGGCGGTTCCACCTCTTTGCGCTTCTTCTTCGGACGATTTTTCGGCAAATCGTGGGCCGCTAATCTGCTCAGACGAAGCATACTCTTGGAGCCGCGTTTCGGTGGCAAGGCAGTTGGATCTGTGTGGACAAATTAGTCGCACCGCGACTTTAGCTCGATGCAACGGTAATTCAATATAAAGCGAGGAAAGCTACACTCGATTATTCGAACGTGAGAATGCGTTTTTTTTTTGTCTGAATGTACTTTTTCCTAAGTCTAAATAGTCTCTCGTGCCGAATTTTCCTCGGCTGTTTTCATTTTACCGGACGTCGCGAAAACGGCAGTGTACCATATGGAAGAAAAATACTCACGATCCTCAGGAATGTTCATCTGTTTTCTGAGGACCGCACGGACCTGTCGATTTATTATTTCGCGGCACTGATCGCTGAAGCCGATCGGGAGCCAGCCGCGTTTCTCGTGGCACTTGACACCCGGTGGCAAATGATCCGGCAGTTTCGCCAGCATTCCCTGGATCTCGGCCACGTGAATGTCGCAGTACTGCGGATACATCGATATTCCAATTAGGACACGCACTCTCCGGTGTACCAATCGAAATTCTAATCTTCGTGACATCGGGCAATGGTCGATGTGCAAATCGGACATGAGAGTGCAAAAACGTTTTGCTTTTCTTCAATCGATGTGTAAATCGCAAAAAAACAAAGACGCAGGGAGCAAGAAAACGTTCTTCTTCCTTTCTCTTTGAAATCGTGCAAATGACACGAGAACACAAAAAATTGTGACCTGATAGAACATTTGTCTCCAGGGTGGCACGATACCCTCACGATATACGTAGGTCGTCTCGCCCAACGGTTGATCCTCCTTACGGCTTACTCTCTGCTCTTGCATGCTCGTCAGTATAGTCCGCGGCCTCGCTCCCGGTGTCGATTTCGACTCGGACGTCGCGTGCTTTCGATTCACGATAAACTCCAGTCCGTCTGTGAACGTTGCGGGTTTTGAAAAGTTATTCGTAAATTGTTCAAAAAGTATTCTTTTCTTTTAATTAAAAAACGGACTTTTCGATGGCCCTTGTATGAAAAAAAAAAACTATTAGGAGGTTGAACAAGTTATCGCTGTTTTCCAACAGATGGCGATACCAGAACTACGTGCGCGTAGTTCAAGATGATAACGCATCTATAAAGAAGCAAGTAACTATAAACAAGCTTAAAATTCAGTGTATGTCATTTCGCCGGAGTATAAACAACTTTTTTTTGTCATAGCGTTGAACGGGTCAAATTTCGTTCGAAAATGAGTATTTAAATTTTCCGCTACTTTCGGTCTATGCAGCGTTGCCGCTATATTCTTATATGTTTTTCCTCAAGTGTGACTTTTTTTTGTATTTTTGGCATCATTAAAAAAAAAAATAATTGCAAAGTTAGTTCAGTTTCCATAAGGCTGCGTGTAATTTGTAAATTCTAATTTCTCAGTAGCCAGCTCCCTAATCGTCGTGAAATTTTTACACAACCTTTCAAATGTTTTACATAATGACCTGCCAAATTTTTAAAATTTTATTACCCTTTCCAATTTTGGACCCAACATCCTTAATCGCAAATTTTCAAATAGTTATCTGTACTTCAAAAGAAAACAAATGAGTTTTTTTCGGGCTGTGACTTCGGATCTCTTTTCGCAAGTTTCAACCAAGTCTTCCTCGTATTTATATCAATTGGCATTTTAATCCACAACTTTCCCGGTGTTTTTTTACACTAGTATTTTTACATTTAGGAACAACGCACCAAAGACAGGGATTGTAACTCACTTTTGACCAAAAAAATTTACGTATTCACAATTGGCGCAGCGGCGATGTTTACTACGCAAGTGACGTCACGAGCCGAAGCAGCATGGCGGCTTCGACGTTTTCGCGCGGAAATTTTGAAATGTAAAGTTTAAACGCATTTTTATGGCGCTTATTGATTTCATAAAATGGAAATAAAAATTCCAGTAGTTCGTTACCATCGAAGGATCAAATTGCGACACCTTTCAAAAAAGGGTGCAATACCTTATTATTATGGGTTGATCACACAACAGTTCAAAAACGTTTTAGAGCATTAAGAATGACTTTTAAAAATAAAGCATTATTATTCACGGAAAAAGCGAGAACTTGTCATCCCAGTCTTTTTAAATGAATCTTTTTTTGACAAAACCCTGAAAAAGAAATCATTGGGTCATTGGCATTGCTGAACGAGTATACCCACGCATGGCTTTAGGTCGGTAGTCGAGGGTCTGATACTTCCGTGCTTGAGGATCCTTGCGGGGATCGTAACCGAGCTTCACCCACATAATTCTCCACGGTCCGGTCATGAAGTAATAGGCGACCGAGGGCAAGAGAAACTTGAGCTGATCGCCGGTAAAATTAGTGACGCACATGAGTCCATTTTTCGACCACACTGGACGTTCCTCGAATTTTTCGCATATATCCGCGAGGTGGGATTTTTGAAGAAATTTAATTCTCAGGGCTGTCTCGATGCCGGGCGGTGGTGCGCACGGTGTTTCCGGCGAGTCGAAGTTTATGAAGTTGGAAAAGCCGGCTGCGCGCTTGCGCGTTTTTCCTATCACGTTTTGGGGTCCCTTGTCGCTCTCGGGCTTGAGGCTGACATGTTGAACGGTGTCGGTGCGACTG
Organism: Ophion costatus; assembly: GCA_951751655.1. Classification (NCBI taxonomy): domain Eukaryota; kingdom Metazoa; phylum Arthropoda; class Insecta; order Hymenoptera; family Ichneumonidae; genus Ophion; species Ophion costatus. Next base: position 44,727,199 of record OX632358.1, read on the forward strand.
AACGCCGATGGTGGCAAGAATGCCGGCACTTTGTTCTTGAGCCAACGATAGGGCGGTATTTCGATCGGGTAAACCGAATCGTATATGTACTCCTCGACTTTTGGATCGGTCACGCTTCTGCCGATCGCCAAATACTGGAAATCGCACAGATCTGAAATAACAAGAGGATTTTTCGTTTAAACGTGGCAAAGCTTCGTTGTCTTGCGGATAGAGGCGGAGAAGCCAAAAAAACTTCCGAAGAGCAGTGGCGACGACTCAGGCCGATACTCGGATGGGTGATCGATCGGTCGCGCACTAACGGCGCGCAGGCAGTTTCGCCAAGCATTACACCGTGACTGGGTTTGTTTGGGTTGACCCAGTTTGTTCGAGTTAGGTCGAGCTTGTGGGAGTTTGGTTGGGTCTGTTCGACTTTGATAAAGTTTATTTGGCTATTTTCCGAAATTGTTTGCGTTTTTCAAGTTTGTTTGGGTTTGTTAACGTCTGCTTGGGTTTGTTTGGAGTGGTACGAGTGTTTTTGCGTTTCTACAGGCTGTTCGAGTTGGAACACCTTTGTTTGGGTTTGTTCGGGTGTGTTGATTGGGTTCGTTCAGTATGTCCGAGTTGGTTTGGGCTCTGCAGTGTTTGGTGGGGGGGGGGGGGCCGTTCGAGTTTATTCGAGTTCGCTTGACCTTGTCCGGGTGTGCTTCGGTTCGTGTGCGTTTGTTTGGGTTTGTTCGAGTTTGGTCGGGTCTGTTCGAGTTTGTTGAAGTTTATTGTTCCTTTAGGTTCGCTTGTGTTCTTCAAAGTTTGTTCGAGTTTGCTCAAGTCTGTTTGGGTTTGTTTAGGTTGATACGCACTTGCTTGCTTTTTTCGAGTTTGTTTGAGTTAATTTGACGTTGTTCGAATTTGTTTGGGTTTGCATGCGCTTTTTGGTGTGCTTTGGGCTTGTTCAATTATGTTTGGGTTTGTTGGTTTTGGTTTGTTTGGGCTTGTTCAATTATGTTTGGGCTTGTTGGTTTTGGTTTGTTTGGGCTTGTTTAATTATGTTTGGGCGTGTACAATTGTGTTCGGGCTTGTTCAATTGTGTTCGGGCTTGTTCAATTGTGTTCGGGCTTGTTCAATTGTGTTCGGACTTGTTCAATTATGTCCGGGCTTATTTGGGATTGTTCAATTGTGTTCGGGCTTGTTCAATTATGTTCGGGCTTGTTCAATTATGTTCGGGCCTGTTCAATTATGTTCGGGCCTGTTCAATTATGTTCGGGCTTGTTCAATTATGTTCGGGCCTGTTCAATTAGGCTCGGGCTTATTTGGGATTGTTCAATTATGTTCAAGTTTTTTTTTGGCTTGTTCAATTATGTTCGGGCGTGTTCAATTGTGTTCGGGCTTGTTCAATTGTGTTCGGGCTTGTTCAATTGTGTTCGGGCTTGTTCAATTATGTTCGGGCTTGTTCGTTTATGTTCGGGCTTGTTCAATTATGTTCGGGCTTATTTGGGATTGTTCAATTGTTTTCGGGCTTGTTCAATTATGTTCGGGCTTGTTCAATTATGTTCGGGCTTGTTGAAATATGTTCGGGCTCGTTCAATTAGGATCGGGCTTATTTGGGATTGTTCAATTGTGTTCAAGTTTGTTTTGGCTTGTTCAATTAGGCTCGGGCTTATTTGGGATTGTTCAATTATGTTCAAGTTTGTTTTGGCTTGTTCAATTATGTTTGGGCGTGTTCAATTGTGTTCGAGCTTGTTCAATTGTGTTCGGGCTTGTTCAATTATGTTCGGGCTTGTTCAATTATGTTCGGGCTTGTTCAATTAGGCTCGGGCTTATTTGGGATTGTTCAATTATGTTCAAGTTTGTTTTGGCTTGTTCAATTATGTTTGGGCGTGTTCAATTATGTTCGGGCTTGTTCGATTATGTTCGGGCTTGTTCAATTATGTTCGGGCTTGTTCGATTATGTTCGGGCTTGTTCAATTATGTTCGGGCTTATTTGGGATTATTCAATTGTGTTCGGGCTTGTTCAATTATGTTCGGGCTTATTCAATTATGTTCGGGCTTGTACAATTATGTTCGGGCTTGCTCAATTAGGCTCGGGCTTATTTGGGATTGTTCAATTATGTTCGGGCTTGCTCAATTAGGCTCGGGCTTATTTGGGATTGTTCAATTATGTTCGGGCTTGTTCAATTAGGCTCGTGCTTATTTGGGATTGTTCAATTATGTTCAATTTTGTTTTGGCTTGTTCAATTATGTTTGGGTTTGTTCAATTGTGTGTTGGGATTGTTTGAGATTGTTCAATTATGTTTAAGTTTGTTTTGGCCTGTTCAATTATGTTTGCGATTGTTCGGGCCTCTTCAATTGTGTTCGGGCTTGTTCAATTATGTTTGGGTTCTAAATGCTCGAAGAATCGAGTTCGTTTGGAATTGTCCGGAGGCGTCCCGAAGGAACAAAAAGCAGTAAATCGACAGGCGCGGGCTTAAAGTAAAAGCGAAGCAAAATTGAAAATGAAATGTACGAAATAAAACTGATTACGCGCATTTTGACTCTCGCAATGTACGGACGAATCGCTATTTAAAGAATTACTTGGAAAATCAAACACCGTCTCGATTCGGCCTACGACTTTGGCACTGGGCACTCGATAGTCCTCGTCCGTCGCGGAATCCCGTTGAATCTCCGTAGGTGCGGATTTTTCGGAAATTTTCGAAGCGCCACGATCCTCGACCTTCGATTCCGGCTCCATTTTGCCGCCATCAGAGGACTCTTTCCTTTTCTCCCCCGTCTTCTCCCGGATATTTTTTTCCGCCTCGCCAGCCTCGTCGAGTCCCTTGCCGAGGGAGCCGAGCATACGGTCGAGCGCGGCGAGGTCGTAGGGACCCTTGAAATCGAGATTATCACCTTCCTCGCTCTCCATTCGCTCCGACTGCTGAACGCGGGACTTTTTCACGCGCACCCTGACGAGAAAACTCGCCGTCTCGTGGCGGTCACCGCAAGTGGGCTTGCAATAACCGTCCTGTGGACGGAAGCGCAACTCGAGCCGACGACTCGGCGTGTCGCACGCGGCCGATATGGCGGTCAGACCGCCCAGCGTTTCGATCGCTCGGTCCACGTTCTCCACGACTCCCGGATACCTGATGCACAGTAGTTTCCTGTCGAAGCGATGACCACCCGGCAATATCGGCCCGCTGTATTCCTCCTCGGGACCCTCCTTGTCCTGGACAATTTACAAAGATCCTCACTGTACATTCGACTCACGCGGTGTCCCAATTTTCGACAAGTGAAGGAAAGTTTACCGAGACGTTTCCTTTTACGTAAGCTAGCCCAGAAACAAATGTGAAATGTGCTATTTGTTTTATTCACGCCTTTTTTCTCGTCGGGAGGGCGCTGTTCGGCAAGAACGCCAAAAGTACGGGAAATTGGAAGTGTTGATAATATTTTTGACGGATCACCAGATCAAGAGGGAATTCAACCCGCAGGCTCCGAACAAGCGAGCCAAACTGGCGTTTGGTTTCTATCGGGAGGGTGACGTTTCCGTGGGCCTGTTTGTGGTCAGGGTTGTTACGCATCGTTGACTCAGAAATTCCCTGACTTTTCCACGTTTTCCATACAGGTTTTGCGAAAATTCCGCGTTTCGCAGACTAGCCAGATTAGGGTCGCATAAAGAATACTTTCTTTTCATCGAACACATATTTTTTGAGTTAAAGAGATATTAGCGCAAGCGTTACAAACTATGCGGGAAAATTATATACATAAAAATAGCAATGACTGATTTTTGTGAAAAAAGAAACGACATTTTTAATAGACTTGAAGAAACAAAGGAAATTCTCAACTCGATCCTTCTATTGAAGAATTATGTTGATGGATAACATAATTTTTTTAAGACCAAATATATGGAAATCTGATAAAACTGATATTTACTTTTTTTTAACTGAAATTCGAAACATCATTTAAACATCATAAAGTAAAAAAAAGACATTAAAAGCAAATACAGAACCTGTTCTTCGTTATAAATAAAAGTTTATGCGCAGGTGAAAATAAACAGAAAATAAATACAAATACTTATCTATAATGATAATGATGTGGTTGCGTATCGACAGATCGAATACAAATGTATTTTTGTAGCTTTACTTTTAATTTACTTTAATTTACAAATGTAGCTTTACAGTAAATAAGTTTTCAGTTTTTTAAATCCTCAATGTTCCGCACTGAGGTAACTTTCTTTTGTGTATATGAGGAATAATATAAATATTAAAGATAAACAAAAATATTTATTTTTATACTGTTCAGTTCTTTTGTCAAGTCGGTTTCATTTTGCGTATCTCTTTCAAGAAGTAAATTGTGAGAAAATTCCAGAAAATTTCCAAAATTCCGTGACTTTTCCCTGATTATTCCGGGAGGAACGAAATTCCCTGAGTTTTCCCGGTTTTCCCTGTTTTCCATACGCGTAACAACCCTGGTGTTGGAACCTCAAGGAATCTGAAGCTCCTGAGGACATTACGCACACTCACGTTCTTGTCGAGCTACCAAAACAAGCCCAAACAAACTCATGCTCTCATTGAGAGATGCGAAACGACCCAAACAAAATCATGTTCTCCTTAAGCGCCGCAAACAAACTCATTTTCTCATTGAGTGATCCAAATAGACCCAAACAAACTCAACTTCTCGTGAAGCAACCAATACCAACCTGAACGAACTTACTTTCTCGTTGCAGGCCCCGATAAAGCCTAAACAAATCCAAACAAAAACTCACATTCTCGTCGAGCGTTTCGTAGGACCCGTCGCTGTCGGCGTCCTCGTGATACTCGTCGGGATCGAAATCGTCGTCGCCATCGTCGTTATCGTCCACCTGGTCCATCGCGATAGGCGGATCAGCGGAAGCGTCCTGTACCGGCTTAATCTCTCGGTCCGGGCAATGAGCGGTGGAACGTGCGTAGTGGTTGGTCAAAGTTCAGCTACGAAAATGGTCAAACATCTGTGTTTCGATGCCGAAATCGTGATTCGATCGAGTTTCACTTATATTTAAGAATATTGAGACAGGAACAGGCCAGACTTGCAATGATCGGAAAAAAAACTAACGTGTGAACATAACCTGCAAAACGTAAACCTAGCCAATTTGTTGCTAGCTTTTCCTGCTCGACTATGATCGAACGATTTATTCTCCCACGAATTTCACGTTTTTCTTCCAATATCATTCGAATCCTCAAAATCTTTTGGACACGTTGCGCTTTTTGTTACCAGCATTCATCGAGTCGCGAAGTGCAAATAAAACCGAATGAGCCAACGTGACGGCTTTTGTGCATGAAACGACGATAGATCTTCCGACATTGCATTTATTTATTCATTGGGCCTAGACAGCCTGCTTATCTAAAAAAGCATTTTAGAAAAGACTGCGGAGCGATCTAAGAATCACACCTTCATACCTCGATCGACGCACGGAACGCCGCTCTGTTTACAAACGCAGGTTTCTTCGCCCGCTCACCTATCCACGCCCGTTCGCTGCGCATGCGCTGCTCCCTGAAGCGTTGCGCATGCGCCTAACGAGACGGCAATCTCCGCGACGCGATTACCGCCGTTTGCTTTATCATACGTAATTGATAATTAAACGATAAAACGATCAACGTAGTCGAAGCGACAATACACGAGGCTTCGAATGATCTCGTCTCATGACTTCAACTGTCAATATCATCCTCCGATGTAAACGTACACATCTTTCATTATAACGCGCATCTCCGGATACGCTACATACCTCTCGAGCCGCGTCGTGTTTACGAATTCGCTAGGACAGTTTCACGGGGAAAAAAACAGCTCCACCTCGTCCTATGAGATAAACGACAATATTTGTACGACGAAACGTCGCGCGCGTCTCTAGCAACCGTAGAGAGCTACGTCGCGATGATAATTCGCCAATAATCATTTGCGGGACGCGGACTCGCGCGTAAACGCTTCGAAAATAGCGACAGCGACGCGATTGATAAATAATAAAGCGCGTTGCCCGCTTGAATTAAATCCGAACGCGCGTAGCTTCGATTTTTTTTCTTTCGCCTTCGTTCCGCTTTTGCCTGCCGGATAAGCGGCGCTGTTTGAATAGCTATTGGACGCGATTATTGAAAAAGATGGCGAAGAAACTCTTCGAGTGTTGCAGTCGAACGCGGGAAAGAGATAATTGATCATTGATAAATTATAAGCTGCGGCGATAAAGATATTCGAGTAAACGCGCTAGTATGTATGTATAGACATATATTTATGTACATTTGCTGTCGGCCTATTTTCGTTGCCCGTGTAAGACACGACGGCCATTGTTTGCGCGAAATTTACCAGAAAACATATAATGCCCTCCGCGCGTTTTTTATCCGGCCCGATCGCGCCGATAATTATTCTCACCGAAAATTCGTCGCTCGATTATTCACCGCCGACGTTCATTCGACGCAACGACAATAACAACGTGCCGGCCTCGCCGGAAAAATCGAGCGCCTCGTCTTCTTCCGTTTACTGTCGAATTTGTCACGAGGGTAAGTACGCGATCCACCGAAAACTAAAAGAGCGTATCAATTAAGATGGTCATTGCGTGAGCATCGTTGTGTCATTATTAATTAGTAATCAGTGTGTACGGAGGCTTGGGAATTTTGGAGTCCTCGACGGGAATTATACCAGGTGTGTTATTCGAGTGGGCGGGACGAATTATCGAGAGAGAGACGCATTTCTGGAAAGTATGCTTTGGACAAAAGTTTCATCGTTTCAGGAAAGGATATTAATGGCCTTGGTTGTTTTTTGAAAGGTGGCAATTTTCAAGGACATTTCAAGATCGTTCACCTCTGGTATTTGGAGGGGAATCAGTAACTTTTTTATGAAACTTTTTTTCGGTCGACTTCAATTTTGGACGATAATTTGAACACAGCTGAATAGTGAAGTACACAAATTACTGGAATTATACTGGGTGTGTCATCCAAGTCGACACGACTAAATATCTCGAGAGAGACGCGTTTTAGGACGTTATGCTTTAGACGAAAGTTTTATCGTTTAGGGGAAGGAATTCAACAGTCTTGGTCGTTTTTCGGTACATGGCCATTTTCAAGGTTATTTCAAGGTCAACTTTGCTTTTTAAATGTAAACACTTGTTTTCTGTTTCGGAATAATTTTTCGTGGGCGTAAATGAGTAACTTTTATAGGAAGCTTTTTCTCGGTCGCCTTCAATTTTGGGCGATATTTTGACCATAATTGAATACTGGAGTACATAAATAGCTGGAGTTATACCGGGTGTGCCATCCAAGTGGGCACGACGAAATATCTCGAGAGAGACGCGTTTTAGGAACATATGCTCCAGACGAAAGTTTTATTATTTTGGGGAAGGACTCCAACGGTCTTGGTCGATTTTTGTAAATTGCAATTTTCAAGGTCATTTCAAGGTCAACTTTTCAAAAGTTGGTTTTTTATGGGGAACCGTTGTTTTTCTATTTTGAAATCGTTTTTGTGAGAGAAAATGCGTAATTTTTACATGAAACGTTTTTTACGCTCGGCTTGAATTTTGAATATAATATAATTGAATATAATTGATATTATACCGGGTGTGCCATTCGAGTGGGCGGGACGAAATATCTCGAGAGGGACGCGTTTTAGGAAAAACTATTTCCGACAAAAGTTTCGTTGTTTTGTCGAAGGAAATTAATGGACTTGGTCGTTTTTTGAACCGTGGCCATTTTCAAGGTTATCTCAAGGTCAACATTGGTTTTTAAAACGGAACCTATGTTTTTTATTTCGGAGTAATTTTCCGTAAGAGAAAATGAGTATCTTTTGTATGAAACGTTTTTTCGTTCGACTTAAATTTTGGAAGATATTTTGAATGAAGTAAATGGCTGAAAAATAGTTGGCAAATATTGAGACCGGAGCCTAAATTAGAAGGTCCAAAAAAGCGTTTTATCGGGAATTTTTTTAGGAGGGTAAGAAACAAGTCAGCCCAGTAAACGTTGAGATATCTTTTCATGTACGTTTGAAATGTATACTAAAAATATTCAACAAGAAACAATAAATGACTGTTGAATTGTCGTATGTTTTTCTTCTGAGTGAACTAAGAAAAAGCTGAAAAAATCGTAACTTTTTTCAGGTTTGAAAAAAAAATCGCTAAAAAAACACTTTAAGGTGTTATAAAAATTATTTGAAAAGACTTTTTTAGTTCACTTAGAAGAGATTTCCATACTGACGAAAATAAACTCTGGTTTGATTGGATAGGTCGTTTAGTTTTTTTTATATCACGCCCGCCAATTTGGAAAAATTGTGATGATGAAAACTTAAGAAAACGCGCTTCGAAGTTTTCAATAGGAGGAAATATCAATCACCAGCACTCACACAACTGCTCGACGCTTCTCTGCTTTTGGCCTTGTATCTTCGAACATATTTACCATTGGCCTTTGCAGCTTTGTAAATACATTCTTGGATATTTTATCTATCGATTTAAAGGGTTACGTGGGTTTGAAAATGTAAAAAAATCGATTTTTTTTTTTAATTTTATTATCCAATGGTACAATATGTCTAGAATATTCTCCCAAAGTGTCAAGTCAATCGGGGTAAAAGTCTAGGGGAGAGAGTCTTTGGGAATAGGGGACACAGAATAGGAGACACAGAATTAGGGGACACAGGTATATCGCATTTTTTCTCAAAACACTATTTTTTGACCCCTTCGTTGGCAGAGAGAATTCGACAAAAAGTGCCCAAAATGGTAGGAAGATTTTTTTAATCCTGAAAACTAGTACTTTGCGGTTTTTGAGGGTGTTGATTACGAATCTAAACAAATATGGCGAATGAAAATACAAATAATACGAAAAATTCCTTCGTTTTGAGTTCAGAATCACACTCAGCGTCCCCGAAAACCCCCGAGTACCAAGATTTATCCAAATCGAGCTGGTTTTTGCACTTTCGTCCGCCATATTAGATACGCCATTAAAATTTTTTGAATTTTGTCTTCAGTTTCGTAATAGGCGACCTCGAAAATCCCAGAGTACCAATTTTTATCTAAATCGAGTAAAATTTTCAATTTCGGTCCCCCATTCTAGCGCCGCCATTTTAAATTTTCGAATTTAAAGTTCAGATTCGTACTAAGCGACCTCAAAAATCCCGGAGTACTAATTTTCATCTAAATCGAGTAGAGTTTTTGATTTTTGTCCGCCATATTGGCGCCGCCATTTTGAATTTCCAAATTTTGACTTCAAATTCGGATTCAGCGAGCCCAAAAACCCCCGAGTGTGGCTCCGATTTCGAATCAGAGCAAGTTAAATAGGGAAATAAAGGTTGACGCACTATTGCGTCAATGCCACACAGGGCACGGAATTATTTGACGCACCATTGCGTCAATGCCAACGAAGGGGTTAAGTCGGTGGACACGATTTCTCAAAAACTAATCCACCGATCTTATTGAAATTTTGCACACTTCTTCAAAATAGCATTGACTAGTGATTGAACGAAGGTTTTTTTGTTCTATTGCAACTAATTTTACAAGGCTATACGTATTGCAAATTGTACCAAAAATTGAACTATTTTGCATACAACTCTGTCGAAAATTCAAATTTCAATTTTTTTAAAAATCCTTCGTTCAATCACGAGCTATGCTTATCTACTAGCAGACAAAATGTGTTTTTTTGATTTAACATGAAGCTATCATGAGTTATCCTGACCACCACGAGGACACTTTGTTATGAGGGCTCCGGAAACTTTTTTTAAGGGGTCTCCGGAAAGTTTTTTAAGGGGTATCCGAAAAAAGGACACTTTTTTTAAGGGGTCTCCGGAAACCAGGTCCCACCGGCTGAATTTCCCAAATTGTTGGACGAAATTTTTGTTAAATATTGTTGATATGTTGCTCTTTTACGTGCTTAACATTCTGAATTAAATAAATTATATATTATATTTTTTTAAATAGAGAAAATATGCTTCTTTTGGCTTCGAAACCCACGTAACCCCTTAAGGGGCCTTCTCACTTTAGACGCTACAAAAGGCTATGTTCGTGAATTTTTTATAGGTTTATATTATAGATATTGATATAAAAGTTGTTAGACTTAATGAACACACTTTCGAAATACATTTTTAGAAATTCTTTATTTATTTAAGTCACTATTTATAGACGAAAATAGTAGTTAAAAAAAGTCTTAAAAAAATGGTAGGGCTGCGCTATTGATGAAATCTCGGAGATGGATTATCCGAAACAAAAAAATCAAACGGTTTTTTAATAAATGCAAATATAACAAAATGGCGGACATTGTTCGAAAAAAACACGTTTTTTCACCGTTTTTGGCCAAAAAAATCGTAAATATCAAAAGGGAAAAAAAAATCCTTGTGATGCGCTGTAGCTATAGTTGTGAATAATATGTGATTAAAATTTCATAAGGATCGGTTCAGTAGTTTCGAAGATTTTATCAACAAGCCGTGGAAAAACGTTGTTTCGAGAAAAACGCGTTTAAAGTTCGTTTGGGTTACATAAATAAATAAAAAAAATTTTTAATCAATTTCGAAAGTGTATTTATCAAATGTAACAACTTTTATATGAATATCAATAATATAAACCTATGAAAAAAATGCATCAAAATCGCCTTTTTTCCCGTCTGAAGTGACAAGACCCCTTAAGCAATAAAAGAAAAACGATTTTTTGGACCTTCCGACTATACCCTACGTGCCTCGGAGCGAAAAAAAAATGAGAGAAAAAAATACGAAAGGTCGGTTATTCCGTACACTTACGAAAAATGCTTGCGGGGACGCGCAATTTTCTTAATTGAAACCGCGAGTGTCCGTATTGGATTGGACGCGTTGCATATAGAAGTCGTGAGCGCGCGGCACGCGAACTTAATAATTTATGGACTCGCCGAAAAGGCACGATCGCGTGTGCATACGCGTACTTTATTGCTCGCTCGCGGTCTCGATGTGTAACTTTTTATTAATTGAATCTAACTCGAAAATTGGCGCGCGCTCGTCGCGCCGGTGATAACGAACTTGTGCGTATTATTGTTCGGGAACGCAAAAGCAAAAAACCTGGAGTCAAGAAACGTCGTAGGGAATGAGGGAGCTGCCGGTGAGGTCTGCGTTGGCTCGGTGGCCAAAAAAGGGGAGGATTTTCAATATTTTTTTATTGACGAAAATATCGAGATGAGGAGGTCGGATTTTTTCGCACAATTGACACATACCTTCGCCAAGTTGGAGTTATTTTTATAATGAATAATATCAATAAACAATGGAGTTATTATTATTTAGTTATTATTATTTATGATTTATTAATTATTAATTATTATTAATTATTATTATTATTAGTTATTATTATTTATTATTATTATTCGAAGCCAAAAAGCATCTTTTTTTAATAAAAAACAACATAATATATAAACTAGTTTGTTCAAAATGTTTAGCATATAAAAGAGCAACATTTAAACAATATTTTTTAAGAATTCATCCGAAAATTTGGCAAATTCAGCCGATGGGACCTGGTTTCCAGAGATCCCTTAAAAAAAGTGTCCTCGTGCCAGTGGTCAGGATAACTCGTGATAGCTTTATCTGAAATTTTAGAAACACATTTTTTCTGTTAGCAGATAAGTATAGCTCGTGATTGGACGAAGGATTAAAAAAAAATGATATTTAAATTTTTGGCAGAGTTTTATGCAAAATAATTAAATTTTTGGTGCAATTTACACTACGTGTAGCGTTGAAAAATTCACTGTCGTCGAATGTCCATAAGTCGAATATCCATAAGTACGAATATCCATAAGTCGAATATCCATAAGTCGAATACCGATAAGTATGAATATCCATAAGTCGAATACCGATAAGTATGAAGATCCATAAGTCGAATATCCATAAGTACGAATATCCATAAGTACGAATACTCATAAGTACCAATATCGAGAAGTCGAATATCCATAAGTACGAATATCCATAAGTACGAATATCCATAAGTACGAATATCCATAAGTACGAATATCCATAAGTGCGAATATCCATAAGTACGAATATCCATAAGTCGAATATCCATAAGTACGAATATCCATAAGTCGAATATCCATAAGTACGAATATCCATAAGTACGAATATCCATAAGTCGAATATCCATAAGTGAGTATAGAGTAGAAATGAGTTTGTTTGTTTGGGTTTGTTTTTGCCGCTAATGTCTACTCTGTACTCACCCTTTATACTCACTTTTCCTCTACCTCCCGCCATTTCTGGCACTCATTTCTACTCTATACTCACTTATGGATATTTGTACTTATGGATATTCGACTTATGGATATTCACTTATGGAGATTCGACTTATGGATATTCGACTTATGGATATTCGACTTATGGATATTGACTTATAGATATTCGACTTATGGATATTCACTTATGGACATTGGCACTTATGGATATTCGACTTATGCATATTCGTACTTATGGATATTCTACCCCAATCGAACAATTAGCCATAATCGAAAAACACACCTTCCTTCAATCACTAGTTGATGCTATTTTGAAGAAGTGTGCAAAATTTCAATAAGATCGGTGCATTCGTTTTTGAGAAATCGCGTCCACCCACTTCAAAAATAGTGTTTTGAGAAAAATGCGATATACCTGCGTCGCTCTCTGTCGGTCTTTCCCAACGGGGGAAATTCCGAAAGGCTCTCTCTCTCCTAGACTTTCACTCCGATTGACTTGAAACTTGAGGAGAATATTCTAGACAATTTCTACTATGAGATAATAAAATAAAAAAAATTGATTTTTTGAAATTTTCAAACCCACGTGACCCCTTAAAGGACGTACCCTTAAAGTCAAAGACCCTTAAAGTTGCTGCATGGCCAGGTGGTTATGCCAACTAGGCTGACCCAAAATGAATAATGAAAAACGTACTTTTACCATAATAATAAAACTTTCTCATGACCCAATACTTTTCTGAAATTTCGATAGTTACGCAAATGCCCAACTGTAGAAAAGCATAGACTTTTGACAAAAAAAAAACAACTTTAATAAGTTTTATCAACAAACGGATAATTATAGGCAAAAGATCATCCGATCACACGATAGAAAATGTTTCGACTTACGACTTCCACCCCATTCATGAAACAGAATTTCGAGAAAAACGCAAAAGAAAAATTTCCTTCGCTAAAATCATCATAACTCGGTCAACTTTTCGAATCTCACAATATCTTTGTTACCTATATAAGTCAAGAGCCGAGACTGTAAAACTGCACAATTCAAAAAATCGTATTTTCGAAATTTCAAGTCTGTACAGACCCCTTAACGTTAGCGATTAGTCAGCAAGCATAGTGCTCAGTCTGAGTCAAGATTCTTGCACACGTAACAATCGTACACTATCGTACTTTGATTTTTCCGTATTTGGACATTTTTCTAATCAAACTGTCTTCCTCCCAGCTACTGCGTATGTAGCACCTTGATGCTGATAGCGTGGATGGAGAGATTAAATTTGCTCGTACATGAGGATCCTCCCACTCGGCGCCGTTTGTCCCGCTATTATCTCTCTCCCTCACACACACACACACAAACGCACCCACCCTTATCTGTTCCACGTCATCTTGAGATGAGATAAAAAACGCTCATTGTCAGTCAATAATGAGTACTCTGATAAATTATATTGCCTTCGGTCTTGAAGTTTTCCTTGAATTTTTGATATATATTTTTATATTAATACAATGTAATTTAATAATATAAGTCTTCGCACATTGTGAACAAAAAGTATACAGATACATACGTATAAATATAATCTTTCTATATATATTTATATATATATATAATCTATTACAATTAGTATAATATAATCTATTATATTATACTAATTATAATAATAAAGTACAATAAATATAATAAATTATATAGTTTATTATTATTATTATTGTCATTATATAATATTATAATTTATTATAAAAATTATAATACAATTAAAAAAAATTAAATATGAAAAATAATATAATATTATATAATTTATTATTATTATTATGATATAATAAATTATATAATAATTTATAAATAAATATAATAGAAATAATTTATATATATAGGGTGTTTGGCGCGAGGCCCGACAAAATTTCTGGGGGATTGGGAGTGTCATTTGCTAGTTTTTTTTTCACCCTTTGACCCTACATCTACTAGCGGACCATGAAAACCTCGACTGCAAGCACCATATTACAAAGGCACTTAAATACCATCGAGCATTGGCTGGACAAAGAGCGAATAAAAGCTAGCGAAACCAAATCAGTCCATATCACGTTTGCTACCAGAATGGTAACTGCCCTAACGTCTCGCACTACAACAAACCGCTGCCGGATCCACGCTGTACAACGCCCCAAATAAACTATCCCAAACAAATCAACCGAAAAAACAAACTCAAACCCAAAATGACAAACGCAAAGAAACCACCCCAAAAAACAAACCCGAACAAAATCATCCAACCCAAATCAAACAAACACTTAAACAAACCAACCCAAATCTAAACAACACAACCCAAAAAAGCAAAAACCCAAACCAAAGAAACTGAAACCCAACATGAAAAACGCAAAGAAACCATCCCAAAAAACAAACCCAAACCCAAACAAAACCATCCATCCCAAACCAAACAAACAGCCAAACCTAAACAACACAAACCCAAACAAAACCAACCAACCCAAACCACACAAACCCAAACAAACCCAAACGCAAACGCAACCAGCCAACCCAAACCCAAACTCAAAATGACAAACGCAAAGAAACCACCTCAAAAAACAAACCCAAACACAACCATCCAACCCAAACCAAACAAACACCCAAGCAAACCAACGCGAACCTAAACAACACAAACGGAAAAAAAACAGAAACCCAATCAAAACCAACCAACCCAAAGCAAACAAACGGGCGAAAAAACCCAAACCAAAAAAATGGGCAAATATATGAAAAGCGTAAATTTCTAAACTCATTTAAAAAAAAACTAAAAGCTATTTTGAACTTAGCTTTGTTTTAGAAAGTTCTCTAGGTCATACCCTTTCCACCGGTACGCTACATGTCATAAAAATAATTCATTGTGTGGTCGAAATAAAGAGGAAAGTTTTTTTTATAATGAATTTCGAAGTTGACATTTTTCATACATTTATACATTTTTAAGACTTTGGAAGTTTAAGAGTCATTTCCCTCATACCAATTATACCAAATAATCATTTGTTTATAATCAACATACATTGCAGAATACAACAATAGTTATTCCGTGCTATTACAACCGCAAACAAAAAAGTTGTGACGATTCAAAAGCAACATTTCGCGTAATTAAAAAAACGAAGAAAAAAATTGTATCTTAATTACCGTGACATTTGAAAATTTCGGGCAATTAAAAAAACGAAGAAAAAATGATATCTTAATTACCGTGACAGTTAGTACATAGGGTCAAAGGGTTAATAAAGTAGCAAATGACCCGCCCAATCCCCTAAAAAATGGTGTCGGTCCATGTGCCAAACACCCTGTATACACACATATGCACATATATATATATATATATATCGATTGTATATTCCTTGATGATAGAAATGAACGCGAAGGGTGTGAAGGAATCGATTGAAATATTGTCGGCCATTTATAACGATGTTAATCGCAATGCTACATTCTTGCACGATGATGAATAAAAAAACTGGAAAAAAAATACACTCAAACATAATTGTTTTTATCCGATAGTTATTTGGGCATGCTACCAAGAATCAATAAACAGTAATAATCCATAAGCCAATATTTCTCCTGCACCGACGAAACGCCAAATACATATATATATATATATATATATATATATTTATTTATTTATATATATATATATATATATATATATATATATATATATATATATTAATCAGTCAAATGAAAAATTGAGACTCCATATATGGCGAATTTCTTTTTTCAGGAATTTCAATTAACCGTTTTGTCGTTTGTAGTACGAATGAATAAATTTCAGACTCGAGCCACGAGGAATTGATCGATCCATGCGAATGTTCGGGCACTTTGGCACTGATTCACGCGAGCTGCCTCGAAAAATGGTTGTCGACGTCGAACACGGAACAATGCGAAATCTGCAAGCATCCGTTTGACGTGCAGAAACGAAACAAATCGGTTTTTGAGGTGACGAAGTTTTTTTTTTTTTTTTTAACTTTTATACAGACTCAGGGGGAAAGATAGAGGGAGAGAGAGAGAGGGGAGGGAGACAATTATCTCGGGTTTCACTCACCGAACACGAAACCGCGGTCAAATGAAACTGTCCTTCAATTGCGGTAGGACCGATCTTCAGCCTTATCAGCGACCTGCTGATTGGCAGATCTTGCGTCTCTATTTTTTTCTAATAAGCGAACTATTAGACGCGAAGACCTTCGAGATTACGTTTTTTCGACTTTTTCCTACCGCAATAGTGTACTCCAGCGATGCAATGTGCCATTTTAATTGAGAGTTACGAGATAATTTATCGAATTATCATTAACTGAACTTGTTTTTATCATTATTATTTTTATCATATTTATTATATATTATTTTATCATATTTATTTATCATATTATCATATTTATTATATATTATTTTATCATATTTATTATATTGTTAACTAGACGTAATTTATGAAATAAAGTTCATTTGTTGATTGACTGAGCACAATTTATAGGATCACGTTTATTCATTGATTGAGAGGACTTAATTCGTCAAATTGACGGAATCGATTGACCTGTTGAAATTAATTTATCGAATTTATTGAATTTATCGATTGACCTGACGGAATTTGTCAAATTAAGTTGACTTAATGATCGACTGAGGACAATTTATCGATTTAAGCGAGAATTTATTGATTGACTAAACGCGATTTGTGGAATTAAATTAATTGATTTATTAGGTAAACTTGATTTACCGAATAAGATGAATTTATTGATTGAGAGAACTCAATTTATCGGAATGAATCGAATTTATTGACTGATAGAAATTAATTTATCGAATTAATCGATTTCATTGATTGACGGAAATTAATTTATCGAATTAATTGAATTTCTTGGTTGAGCGCAATTTAACAACTTAGGTCAATTTATTGATCGGTCGCGTGCAATTTATCGTATTAAATGAATTTATCGATTGACTGACCCAAATTTATATGGAACTTAATTCAAATACCCATTCGCTTTAAGTTTAAGTCAATTGAATTAAATTTATTGATTGACTGGAATCAATTTATAGAATTAACTCAATGTATTTCTTATACAAACTTAATTTATTGAAGTAAATTAATTCATTCGGTAGGCGAGCTTCATTTATCGAATTAATTGAATTTATTGACCGAGTGAAATTAAGGCGTTACCCCCACTTGTAGCGCAAAAAAAAGGCCTTTTTCATGAATTTTTTTAACGAAAACTACAAAACTTTTTTAATCGATCAATATACCATCTTAAAGAACACATCTTGAAGAACTTTCAGTAATTTTTTTATTGAAAAATATTACATTGTTTAGTGGCAAATGGCCGTCAATGAAATAATGTTTTTATATACACGGTTTGCGGTGACCAACATTGCGGCGAAGTGGATCATCTGAAAAAAAAATGCGGATGGATTTAGTCAAATATAAGTATAAACTAGTCTTTAATCGAAGGATTTTAAAAAATATTCACTTTTCACAAAATGGCGGACAGTCAAAGTTAATGGTTCGATTTTAACGAAAAAAAACGGCCGTTTTTTGGCTATAAAACGGCCATTTTTTTTCGAAAAAAAAAATCGAACGATTAAAGACTACATTTTTATGTATTAAATAAGCCTGCAAAATTTCAAGAAGATCGGTTCATTAGTGTTCGAGTAATCTTGGTCACCGACTTCAGAAATGCCATTTTGAGAAAAACGCGTTTAAAGTTTCAATTTCAGTTCTTCAATTCACGGATTCTTCTCTTTCAACGCTCATATCTCAGTCAATTTTGTTCGGATCGACTTGAAATTTTCAGGACATATTCTCAGATACTTATACTTCAAAAAAATGCAATAAAAAAAATCGATTTTTTCAAAATCGCAAGTGGGGGTAACCCCCTAACTTATCGTGTTAATTATATCTATTGATTGACAGAACTTAATTAATTAAATTAACCGAATTTTCATAATCGACCGGACTTAATTTTCTCGAATTAAGGATGTTGAGTTAATTGTTCAATAAATAGCTTCTTAATCGTCATGAAATTTTTACACGACCTCCTGAATACTTCATGTAAAAACATACCACATTTTCGGAATTTTATTATCATTTGCGATTTGGGACTCAACATCCTCAAATCATTTCTCATACCCCTCCATTTTTATTGAATTATTATTATCTGAACCAACTGCCATATTTTGGCGAATAGAAAAAAGTAAAAAAAAAAAACAATGGACTTTTAGTATTGCAATGTAGTTTGTTTGGGTTTTTGTCAAAGTCCGTTGCGCTATGGTGGAGAGGTAGAAACGTCCATGGAGCTCGTGGGATCACGGGGGATTTCGTTAGTCTCGTCGTACTGACACCATTGTGCATCGCGGCTGTTTATTTGTGCGCGATCGGTGCGTCGGCGTACGCGAGACTCGGCTTTTGGCAGGGCACCGGTTTGGCGATACTCTGCTGTACGCTGATTGCAACTTATTTCATATGGTTCTCCACCACGATAAGGTAATACTCGTTATTCGATGCGGAAGCGATCGACACGTTCTTTGATAAGCGAGCTTTTTGCCCTGGCGATAGTTCGAGGCCGGCTCTTGATTTTCTCACCACGTATCGATGCTGCTGCTTACGAAAAGTTGCACTTTTTTTATTTTACCGTGAAAACTAGCGTGATTGTGCTTTCGCCACGGAAACTAGCGAAAACTAGCTTGTTTGATTTTCACTGTGAAAACTAGTGTAAAAGGAGTTTGAAACCTTAAGTTTAAAACCTTAAGGATCCTTAAGGATAACCTTAAGTTTAGAGGATCCTCAAGGATAACCTTAAGTTTAAAACCTTAAGGATAATCTTAAGTTTAAAACCTTAAGGATAACCTTAAGTTTAAAACCTTAAGGATAACCTTAAGTTTGAAACCTTAAGGATAAATTTAAGGATAACCTTAAGGATAAATTTAAGGATAACCTTAAGTTTAAAACCTTAAGGATAACCTTAAGGATAACCTTAAGGATAATCTTAAGTTTAAAACCTTAAGGATCCTTAAGGACAACCTTAAGTTTAAATGATCCTTAAGGATCCTCAAGGATAACCTTAATATTGAAGGATCCTTAAGTGATAACCTTAAGTTCAAAAGATCCTTAAAGAGCTCTAAGGATAACCTCAAGTTTAAAGGATCCTATTAAACCTATTGAAGGATCTTTAAGTGATAACCTTAAGTTCAAAAGATCCGAAAGGAGCTCTAAGGATAACCTCAAGTTTAAAGGATCCTTAAGTGATAACCTTAAGTTTACAACCTTAAG
Organism: Ophion costatus; assembly: GCA_951751655.1. Taxonomy (NCBI): domain Eukaryota; kingdom Metazoa; phylum Arthropoda; class Insecta; order Hymenoptera; family Ichneumonidae; genus Ophion; species Ophion costatus. The sequence goes on from OX632358.1 coordinate 44,746,562, forward strand.
GATCCTTAAGGACAACCTTAAGTTTGAAGGATCCTTAAGGATCCTCAAGGATAACCTTAATATTAAAGGACCCTTAAGTGATAACCTTAGGTTCAAAAGATCCTTAAGGAGCTCTAAGGATAACCTCAAGTTTAAAGGATCCTCAAGTGATAACCTTAAGTTTAAAACCTTAAGGATCCTTAAGGACAACCTTAAGTTTAATGGATCCTTAAGGATACCCTTAAGTTCAATGGATCCTTAAGGATAACCGTAAGCTTAGATCAGTTCGTAGTTCTATTAAGTTAAATAAAGTTTAATTCGATTCATAGTTCTTACGAAAAGTGACACGATTTCATATTCACCGCGAAAACTAGCCTGTTCGATTTTCACTGTAAAAACTACTGTGAAAGGAGTTCAAAACCTTAAGTTTAAAACCTTGAGGATCCTTAATGATAACCTTAAGTTCAACGGATCCTTAAAGATAACCTTAAGTTTAAAGGTTCCTTAAGGATCCTTAAGGATAACTGTGAGTTTAAAGGATCCTTAAGTGATAACCTTAATTTTAAAGGATCCTGAAGGATCCTTAAGGATAACCTTAAGTTTAAAGGATCCTTAAGTGATAACCTTAAATTTAAAGGATCCTTAAGTGATAACCTTAAGTTTAAAGGATCCTTAAGTGATAACCTTAAGTTTAAAGGATCCTTAAGTGATAACCTTAAGTTTAAAGGATCCTTAAGGATAACCTTAAGTTTGAAGGGTCCTTAAGGATAACCTTAAGTTTAAAGGATTCTTAAGGATAACCTTAAGTTTAAAGGATCCTTGAGGATCCTTAAGGATAACTGACGCTTAATGGATCCTTAAGGATTTTTTGCCCAAAAAATAAGCAGTAAATTGTTTATAGAAACAAAAAAATTCAATTCGATCAATGCAAAGGTGTTCGAGTAATCCGTCCTCCCAGTTTGAAAAAAGTGGTTTCGAGAAAAACGCGTCTGGAGTTGTACGAACACTAAAAAGCTTGAAATTTTTGTTTACCTTTAATCTGCGATGCCTGCACCATACATTTGTCCAATTGCATATCGTTTTTATGGCCCCAAAGTATTTTTTAAGCCAAACAAAAAAGATTTCTCGAAAATCCGAGAGCGGTGTTGTCCTTTATGATTGTACATTTTTCGAGGGAAAAAATGAATATTCATGTTTCCGTTCCTCTCTCTCTCTCGCTCTCTCTTTCGCTCAGATATCATTACCGATCTTGGCGGGAATGGCGAGTGCGGAATCAGGATATAAAATTGCTGGTGAAACATTGTACGGAGGAGGAGAGAAGAAGAGGTAGATTGTCGATCGTAAAAACCACAACTGTAGGAAGCAGCAGCTCGCACGATCGGAGCAACAGTAACGGCAGATCGATGCTGGCGGTAATGAGACCGAGGCAACATGGCTTTGCCTCGTGGTTCGGGGCGAATTTCAGTCACAGCAACGATCCTGTCTTCATTCTCCAACAAACTACGTTCGTCTGAAACTCTTGGATTTTTTCTTACATTCGCCTTGCTTATATTAAGTAATGCTTTTTTATCTGCCCCCCCCTCCCCCTCCCAATCACCTCGTTCTTCTAAACACTGCGGTCCGGCGTAACGAGTCATTTTTTTACTCACGACTTCGAATTTTCCTCCGATCGTTTTATCGCCGACTCGTTACCGGATGAAATAATCGATTGTGAATAAAGCTTCTTTTTAGGCAACATTTTATGGGAAATGAGAGGAGAAGAAAAGGCTGTATGTAAATATAGAGGAAATAAAAGGAATTTTATATTTGTATTTGATTGATATTTTTTAATTCCAATCATCCGAAATTTAATTCCAAAATCCAAAAAAATTGTACGGAATATTAAGAAATTATAATGAAACAAAAGTGAAAAATCTCATTATTGAAAGTATTCTAGAAGTTCTTATAATCAAAAATTCCAAAAATGTACTAATCTTAAATCCAAAAAGTGTACTAATGCAAAAAATGTTGAAGGTCACCTAAGTCAAAAAAATTTGATCCGTTCGAAACTCTAGAAATTCTACGAAATATGCAAAATGTCTTATAATCTAAAATTCTAAAATCCTAATAGTCCAACGATATTTTTCGACTACTTATAATCCGAAATTCAAAAATTCGAATAATTCTAGAAATTCTTATAACCCAAAATTCTAGAAATCGAATTCCAGTTCTGAAAGTTCTCAAAACTATAATAATCCAAAGTTCTAAAATTCTAGAAATTCTATAATTGTCACGAATATCCAAAATTCTAAAAATGTATTTCTAATTTTAAGAATTCTTACTAAAATCTAATTATAAAAATCTAAGTCGAAAATTTCCAAAAACTATAATAATCCAAAATTCTAAAAGTCGAGAAAATTCCACGATATATTTTAAAAAAACTGTAACAACCCAAAATTCTAAAAATGTAATTCTCGTTCTGAAAGTTCTAAGTAAAATCTAATTTTAAAAATCCAAACCAAAAAATACTGAAAACTATAATAATCCAAAGTTCTACAAATCTGAGAGGTCGAAAAATTCCACGAAATATTCAAAAATTCTACGAAATATTCGAAAACTATAATAATCCAAAAATTCTACGAAATATTGTAAAATTCTGATAGTCCGAAATTATAAAAACCTAATCGGGTCAAAAGTGCCGTCAACCCAAAATTTTACAAAATATCCAAATATTTTACAAAATATTGAAATATTTTACACAGTGCAAATATTTCACAAATATTTTACAAACCAATTCAAAATTTGCGAAATATCCAAATATTTTCAAAAAAATTTGATCTATTCGAAACTCTAGAAATTCTACGAAATATGCAAAATGTCTTATAATCCAAAATTCTAAAATCCTAATAATCCAACGATATTTTTTGACTACTTATAATCCGAAATTCAAAAATTCGAATAATTCAAAAAATTCTTATAACCCAAAATTCTAGAAATTGAATTCCAGTTCTGAAAGTAATCAAAACTATAATAATCCGAAGTTCTAAAATTCTAGAAATTCTATAACTGTCACGAATATCCAAAATTCTAAAAATCTATTTCTAATTCTAAAAATTCTAACTAAAATCTAAATATAAAAACATAAGTCGAAAATTTCCAAAAACTATAATAATCCAAAATTCTAAAAGTCGAGAAAATTCCACGATATATTTTTAAAAAACTGTAACAACCCAAAATTCTGAAAATGTAATTCTCGTTCTGAAAATTCTAAGTAAAATCTAATTTTAAAAATCCAAACCAAAAAATACTGAAAACTATAATAATCCAAAGTTCTACAATCTGAGAAGTCGAAAAATTCCACGAAATATTCAAAAATTCTACGAAATATTCGAAAACTATAATAATTCAAAAATTCTACGAAATATTGTAAAATTCTGATAGTCCGAAATTATAAAAATCTAATCGGGTCAAAAGTGCCGTCAACCGGAAATTTTACAAAATATCCAAATATTTTACAAAATGCACGTTCTTTTACAAATATTTTACAAATCAATCCAAAATTTTACAAAATATCGAAATATTTCACACAGTGCAAATATTTCACAAATATTTTACAAATCAATTCAAAATTTTACAAAATATCCAAATATTTTACAAAATGCGAGTTTTTTACAAATATTTTACAAATCAATCCAAAATTTTACAAAATATCCAAATATTTTACACAGTGCAAATATTTCACAAATATTTTACAAATCGATTCAAAATTTTACAAAATATTCAAATATTTTACAAAATGCCATCAATCCAAAGTTTTGCAAAATATAAAAAAATGCTAAATTCTAGAATTTCGAAAAGAACGGTCAAAAACTCAGCGAATGAAAAATACAAAATGAAAAAATCGACCAATATTGTCGTTTCTCAGCACACATTTTTAGTTTATCTGGGTTAAAATACGATGTCGTGGTGACATCGATCAATTTTACTTTTCGAAGTCAAACAACGAACGCTGATAACTTCGTCGTGTATCAGAGCCATGCAGTTTCTAGAGTTCCAGACGTAAGTACACGCGTGCAATTTTGCACGTGCACGCTTCGGTTCGGGAGCTCCATTTATATGTAGCAAAATCGGGCGAAAGTCGATTTGGAAGTTTCGTCTTTCCTTGCGTAAGCGACGCGTCGACCCTCGCTGTTTTGTGACGTTGAATTCGCGGTCACAAACGAAAGAAAACAAAACAAAAAACGAACAGAATAATAGGTTAACCAACGGGGCTAAGGAGCACGGTATAAGGGACCTGAATAATGAAGACCGAAATGAGGCAAGTATGTCGCGGTCGTCACTGTCCGTGAGTGCAAGGGATAGACGATTCGACGAGTATGTCATGAATTATTGTTATTCGGACGGGTTCTCTTTATCCAACTTTCTTCTACAGTCACAAACGAGCAGTAAAAAAAGAAAGGGACAGAGAAAGAGAGAGAGTGAAACTAATGCAAAATGTAATTGTGTTACAACCCCGAAACACGAGGGTCAAAACCAGTAATACTAATTATCGAGTACCGTTGCTGTGCATGCATTATTATTCGTCCAACTCAAGCTTCACCTTTAAACTTCAAGATTGCACGTGACTCAAACTTTCTTTCCACTCGTTGTACTTTTAACTTTATCGTACATATTTCATTCACTCTTCCACGTGCCCGACTGACACATACATACAATGGGTGTCTCAAAATCATCTGACATTTTAATTTATTTATAAAAAATATCATTTGTTTTGAAAAGTGCGAATATTTTTATTTCGCATACTAACACGTGCTCCAGCGTCTCATTCTCTTATTTACAAATCCTGCATCTCGAATCCTTTTTCCCCCTCTTTCCTGCCCTTCCTATGTTCCCGCATCTTAAAAATATTATTTCATAATCATTAAAAGTAATTAAAAGAATATCAGAGTTGGGCGCAATTCTATTTATAAATACGAATACGAATTTATTCACATCGTGATTTTCATGTGAATATAAATACAAATTTATTCATACTTCACTTATTGTAAATACGCATACAAATAAATTCATACTCACGAGTGTGAATACGAATTTATTTGTATTCACGTGCATGCATACAAATACAATTGTATTCACAAATATTCTGAACGTACAAATAAATTCACAGAAGCAATTGTGAATATTCACAAAAAATGTGAGTATTTACAAAAAAAGCTGTGAATTAAAAAAAAATCACATCAAAATCTGAATGCAAATGTATTCACAAAAATTGTAGATACAAAAAAAATTCACAAATTAAGTTGTGAATTTTTTCGTATTTGAGGCAAATTAAAATCAAATTCACAATGATTAGATTAAAATTTATACCAAAAGTGAGTTCTTACGTATTTTGAGAGAAAACATTGCAACGAGGCAAAGAAATTTGTGCAAAAAGAGTTGTGAGTTTCAAATATTACATTATAAATAAGAAAAAAATTAACAAAACTAGTTGTGAGTTTTTTTTTTAATTCACAGGATTTTTTGTAAACATTCACATTTTTTGTGAATACTCACAATTTTTTCTGTGAATTTATTTTTATGTTCAGAATATTTGTGAATACAATTGTATTTGTATGCATGCATGTGAATACAAATAAGTGAAGTATGAATAAATTTGTATTTATATTCACATGAGAATCACGATGAGAATAAATTCGTATTCGTATTTATAAATAGAATTACACCCAACTCTGAAGAATATAAACATACATATGCATATCCCCAAATATGTATGCATATATGCATATCACCAAATATGTATGCATGTGTATGCATATATACATATCCCCACATATGTATGCATGTGTATGCATATATGCATATATACATATCCCCACATATGTATGCATGTGTATGCATATATGCATATATACATATCCCCCATATGTATGCATGTGTATGCATATATGCATATATACATATCCCCACATATGTATGCATGTGTATGCATATATGCATATATGCATATCCCCACATATGTATGTGGGGATATATGTATGCATGTGTATGCATATATGCATATATACATATCCCCACATATGTATGCATGTGTATGCATATATACATATCCCCACATATGTATGCATGTGTATACATATATGCATATCCCCAAATATGTATGCATGTGTATACATATATGCATATCCCCAAATATGTACGCATGCGTATGCATATATGCATATCCCCAAATATGTATGCATGTGTATGCATGTGTATGCATGTGTATGCATGTGTATGCATGTGTATGCATGTGCATGCATGTGTATGCATTTGTATGCATGTGTATGCATGTGTATGCATGTGTATGCATGTGTATACATGTGTATGCATGTGTATGCATGTGTATGCATGTGTATGCATGGGTATGCATGTGTATGCATGTGTATGCATATATATATATTAAAACTGCCAGTTAGAAAAGTATAAATATATTTTTAAAGGCTGAAACTCTTCGACCATGTCCATCAAATTATTCCCGAGATACGTGTACCCGCTTGGGGTACTGAGCTCAAGGCAGTAAGAACCTTGAGCCCAGATAACAGCTGATAAGATCGAAATGAATAATAAAGATGGAAAAAAAGCTCGGTATCGTATAGCAGCAATACCGAAGGAATTTACGACGTAAAGGGTGGGTTGTCGCTTCGCAATATACATATATATATATATATATATATATATATATGCGATGTCTGTAATTTCGTCATAAAGTTACATACACTATCAGCGCGTATCTATACATCACATATAGCCAACTTTTCGGAAGGCAACTACCCCAAGGCTGTCGTCGATTTTCATATTCGCGAATGGTTTACGAATCAAGTTTTGACAACGAGAAAATCCAACGCCCGCTCAACGTGTAGTGGGCTGGTAAATTTGAAGCCTAGTTGGAAAAGTTGAAAAATCACTTTTTTCAAAACCAATATATTTCGACAGTATAACTACTCAAAAATGTTCCGTGATAATTTAAACGTGATCGGATCAAAATTGACAGATTCATAGGCTATGTTAGGGCCGGGTGGAAATTCCGAATGTCGGATGATCAGAACGCCCAAAAGTCCGAAAGAGTACTACCACGAAAGATCAAAACTCCGACAAAGTTTGACACGAAAGACCAAATACTGAACTCCGTCAAAATAATTAGGCTATGGAAGTTTAAAAAGTTGCAAAATTTTCAATGAATCGACGAATTATTTAAAGATTGTTTTATTTATTGGGAAGTGATATTACGTCAATTTTGAAATTTGTGTAACAATGCTATACGTGCTACATCATAGTTGACTGTCAATGATGCTGCGCGTATAACATTGTCTAGACAAATTTCAAAGTTGATGAGAAGCATTTCTCAAAAAAAAAACTCTTGAAATAATTCGTCGATTTATTACAAATTTTGAAACTTCTTTCGTAGTTTTGATCTTTCGGGATAGTATTGTTTCGGCATTTTGAGCGTTCTGATCATTCAAAATTCGTAATTTCAACCCGGCCCCATCTTGCATTTATTTCGGAACATTAAAATTCGAAATTTTCAATCGTCGGTGCATTCAAAGTTCGGAAGTTCAACCCGGCCGGGCCCCGCAATGTTGACGCCCGTCGGAAGGCTCGAAGCCCCGTTCGTTCGAAACCTTAAGGAAGCTTTCCAGTGTGACAGCCCGAAAAATCGCTGTTTTTCGCGATTTTTTTTTTTAAAGAAAAAATAATCTAATCGGTCTGGTTTTTTTTTTGTATATTAATTGGGTATTGAAGAATACAAAACAATTTTTTAAAGATCGATTTATTTATTAATTAATATCTATAAAAATGATGAAACAATTGTTGCAGAAAATGCACTTGGATGTGGTGTCCACGTTGGGGGTCACAATTTTGATCTGAAACAAAAAACACAAAAAGATTATTGATCGGTATATAATTGGCTTTCGTGCTATGGAGGCTTTTTTTTTTTTTTTTGCAAAAATGGCGTCGGTTTGAACAAAAAGTATCGATTTTAGCATTTTTTTTGGCAGTTTTTTTTACAAAAAAATAGGAAGATGTCAAAAAAAAAAAAGCTTCCATAGCACGATAAACAATGACGTTAAGAATATTGTGTAAAAAATTCAACTCGATAGCTTTAAAACTCTGCCCTCCAAGTTGGACACCGTTTTGAAAAATGCTGTTTCGAGAAAAACGCGTTCGAAGTTTCGCTGTAGCTGTAGCGCTCCGTTGCCTTCTTCCAAGAAATGCTGTACAGTAACCGAAATAATCTGAATTTCGGCATGAAAATTTCAGGGAATATTCGGAAGAGTGTATACTATTCGATAAAGCAAAAAAAAAAATCGATTTTTTTAAAATTTCACACTGGAAAGCTCTCTTAAACGCTTTTCTCTCTCGAAAGTACGTTCTCAAAGCCGGTGAGCGCAATATCTCAAAAACGACGCCATCGATCTTTCTGAAATTTGAAGTGCTTTTTTTAGATGTCAAACTACGTTCGCGGAAAATTCTTCGTAAACAATAACCCGAATGACAATTTCTCTAATACAATTTCCCGAAAAAATTACATCGCGAATGGACAATTTCCCGAATTTGTTTGTTTTGTTGTTTGGGATGTTTATTCGAGAAATTGTTCATTTTGGAAATTGTTCATTCGATAACAACTTCTCGAACAACTTTTGTGGGTAACATTTTCTCGAAGATCAACATTTATGAAAATAAAGTAGAAAAACTTTTAAAAAATCAGTTTTCGTGAGTTTTGACCTCAAAAATCAAATTTGCAGGTTTTTTTCACCATCATAATCGCGATCAGCGAGTAAAACACACGGGTACACAAAATTCCATATTAATAGGAGTATGTCCTTTTCGCAACTTTATCCAAAAAATCACAAAAACAATTATAACATATATGGTTTATTGGCGTGAGTGTTTGTTTTTTTGTCGTCTCATTGGGCCGACGTTCGTATAGTTGGAACGAAAATGAATATTTCGGAATCCTTTCAATTTCTTTTCACAGACTTTCCCTACTTAAGGCGTTACCCCCACTTGTAGCGCAAAAAGAGGCCTTTTTCATGATTTTTTTTAAAGAAAACTACAAAACTTTTTTAATCGATCAATATACCATCTTAAAGAACACACCTTTAAGAACTTTCAGTAATTTTTTTATTGAAAAATATTACATTGTTTAGTGGCAAATGGCCGTCAATGAAATAATGTTTTTATATACACGGTTTGCGGTGACCAACATTGCGGCGAAGTGGATCATCTGAAAAAAAAAATGCGGATGGATTTAGTCAAATATAAGTATAAACTAGTCTTTAATCGAAGGATTTTAAAAAATATTCATTTTTCACAAAATGGCGGACAGTCAAAGTTAATGGTTCGATTTTAACGAAAAAAAACGGCCGTTTTTTGGCTATAAAACGGCCATTTTTTTCGAAAAAAAATCGAACGATTAAAGACTACATTTTTATGTATTAAATAAGCCTGCAAAATTTCAAGAAGATCGGTTCATTAGTGTTCGAGTAATCTTGGTCACCGACTTCAGAAATGTCATTTTGAGAAAAACGCGTTTAAAGTTTCAATTTCAGTTCTTCAATTCACGGATTCTTCTCTTTCAACGCTCATATCTCAGTCAATTTTGTTCGGATCGACTTGAAATTTTCAGGACATATTCTCAGATACTTATACTTCAAAAAAATGCAATAAAAAAAAATCGAATTTTTCAAAGTCGCAAGTGGGGGTAACCCCTTGAAGCCCTTGACCATTTTCAAGTTGCTTATTGAGAGACATATAAGATAAATCTACAAAAATGATTTGCATAATAATAAACACTAAGGAAATTCACATTCCAACGATGCAAACCTCAACACCATCTTTTTTTTAGATGTGTGCACCTACTTGCATCGAAAGAGCAACTAAGGTTTGTTTCTAGGTATCGCGCGTATGTGTACGAACTGTGAGGTGAATTGGTGTCGTCACCTGAGAACAGTGCAAGCGGGATATATTCATGAGACATCGGGCACCTGTCGGCCGCTTGCCACTCTTCATTATTTAATACCGAGCAGGTCTCATTTTCGTGTCGATACCCATACACACACGTATATATATATATATATATATGTGTCTTTCTCCAAAATATCAGGCACTTCAATCTTTGGTTGGTCATCAAGAAATATATATATATATATATATATATATATCCACACGTGGATAAGTTAGTGAATAAATAAAACAATAAATATTTCTTCGATCTACTCATCTATACGTGTGTGTATATATATATAGGATTTTTTACGATTTGTGGAGAAATAAATCACCAAACTGGATAATAAAAAGCGCTGTATGAAAAATAAATAAAAAAAAAAAAAAACACGACGTTTATACGAATTATTTTCTGGATTCAATTTTGGTATTTATCTTCGGTACGTAGTCGAACGTACCGCACAACTCGCACAAGCATTGTGTGTTTTTCATTAAAGCATTTTTTGTAATCGAATCCAATGATTTGTTTCCAACATTTTTCAGCAACGCACCAAAGATTTATTTATTTATTTATACATATTGGGTATATGTATGCACGAGCTTGCGGATAAATCAACGAATAAACAAGACAACAATACTTTACTCGATCCATTTGTGTGAATTTGTGTAGGATTTTTTACGATAAATGGAGAAATAAATCGCTAAACTGTATTGCAAAAAGTTGGGTGATGAACAAAAAAGAAAAGAAAACACGACGTTCGTACGAACTATTCAGTAGGTTTGATTTTTTCCGATCGTTAGTCAAAGCGAAATGGAGAATTCCTATGAACGTTGTTTTTTTTATCGTAGAATTTAAAAAAAAATAATTTTATTCAATGTTTGAAAAAACTACTAGATTTCTATTTGATTTATTTATAACAATTATATATATATATATATATATATATAATTATTATTATATATATATATATATATAATATAATATAATATGTATATAATATAATTGTTATATAATATATATATATATACTATATATGTATGTATGTGTGTGTGTGTGCATGTGTGTAAATACATCAATGGATAAAACAACAACTATATCTCAAATCTATTAATGTGATTTTTTTAACTTTCTGTTAACTTGTTTACTTTGTTTATTCTAAAACTTTTTATTTATCTATAAAAATTATATGTATATACTTCTTTTTTGAGCATATTTATTAGATTGAATATATATATATATATATATATAGTTTTATTGCCTGCGAAAATCACGAACGTACATGACGATACAACTTCGTCGTTTACACGAATGAGCGGAGTGACGCGGATGTTTGGCAATTGCACAACCATCAAGTTTCAAGTATAAAAAGTTGATGGTCGGAGCTTGAGCTACTTGCGCTTTACGACGAAGCTTTCGCGAACGGCCTCTCTCGAGCTCGAAGAAAACGAATGTGGGACAAGGTGCATCTAGGGACGAAATTGCATACGAGGAAGGGAAGACGAATTATATTTATGCCAAATAATGGTAATTCCAGTGAGTCTGATTATGATATATAATAGATTTTTATATTTTTTTGTGGCTTTGATATTTTTAGTTGATTCCATTATAATTCATTTTTATGCCATTGTAATGTACTTTAGCTGTGTTATTATGATATGTTTCAGTTATATGGTTATAATATATTTTATTTATATAATCGTAATTTAATTAAGGGAGGACTGTGACGGGCCAGAAAGGTCGTTTTTCCCTATTTTTTTGTCTACTGCATCATTTATCTGGGTTTGTAAAAAAAAAAACGTTTTTTATTATGCACACATTGAACTGTTTTCGGGTAAATATTTACCTCGAAAAATTAAACATTAATAACGATAGTGAGGTATAAGGGGGCCCTTGTATAAAAAATTTGAACCAACGGCCGGATCGATAACTTGACAATGATTGTTGTGAAAAATAAAAATAAAAAAGTTTTCTAATCTATATAAATGTAGTTCACGTTGTACGCAGCGCAAAAAATAATTATTTTGGCAAAGTTTTTACTCATATTCGGGGCCTTAAGAAATACTAAATAAAAAACGGCTGCATACAACGATAGCTACTGCAATTACGGAAACTGCTTTTTGCAAATTGAAAATCGGATAATAGAGTTACGATTCCAACCAGGTCGATAAAACACACGATTGAAAGTTTTAGTATACGTGAATCGTTGCGCTACCTGCTCTCACCAAATCGTCTGTAACTTGGCCAATTCTCAATATTTCTACTTGAATTTTTTTTTTACCCATTCTCGACTATGTATACTTTGAGAAAATGCAAAAAAAATCGATTTTTTTTATCCGTCACAGTCGGGTTTCGCGTCAAATACATTTCGATATAATTCCACTTAAATATATCACACCAATAATAAACGAGTACGTCGTGAAAAATAAATTACCGAAACAAATGACGATAAAATGTTTTATAAATGAAAAATTTTCTAAATTCTTTCAAAATTTCGTCCACTCGAGAAAAATGACTAAAAAATTTGAATTAAATTTCACTTCGAAAAAAAAAAAACATTTCCCTAATTACCGGAAATAATGTACTCTCTGTCTCTTTGTACACGCCTGTTTGACTTCGTTCCGCTCTCGCCGTTCGCGCTATTTGTTTCCCGGCTATCCAAACGTCGATGCCTAAATTTCGATTAACCCACTTTTCCAAGGAAAAACAAAGGGTCGTAGAGCGTCATTAATAGTTCGTTAAGAGGATCGTCCGGTGCTTTGACGGTCGCGCACAACGGAATTGCGATTTTATTGAGGAAGTTATATCGAGAGTCTCGGCCACGGAAAATTAACGGTCGCTCCCTTGATAAACTGGGCTAATGATAACCCTGGACTTATACCCTTGTCTTGAAACGGACGTTTTCCCCGCTACGGTACCAAGGTAAAAGCGCGGGAGTTACGCCGTTTGGATAAAGAATGTATAGGCCCACATATACAGGGTGGACCTCTCGAGTCGTCACAGCGAAATATCTCGAGAGGGATGCAACTCAGAAAACAAAAAATTTCAAAAGAAACTTTCCTAGTTCTAAAAAAATAAAATAATACCCTTGGTTATTTCTTCATTTCGTCGCAATTTTCAAGGTTCCTTGAAGGTCAACGTTAATTTCTCATCTGGGAACCAATATTTTTTATTTCGGATTCTTTTTACGTAACCGGATAACCTTCGTCTGGAATTTTTTGGTTTTACTTCAATATTTTAAGGTGTTGCAAATATTTAATATAATTTGTCGCACTGATTTATTTTAACGTGAAAAAAATCTTCGAAAATTAACGTCAAACGAAAAAAAGTTTTCAACAAAAGATAACGGTTTTTTTAGGCCAAAAATTATTCTGGAATAAAGAATATTGGTTCCTATTGAAAAAACAAAGGTGACCTTGAAATAACCTTGAAAATTGCGACCTGATGGAAGGCAGTCAACAACATGATTTTTGTTGCCTGAAACTGTGAAACTTTTGTTTGAAACATTTTTTTCTGAAATCCATTTTTTACGGGATATTTCGATGTGACAATTGAAATGGTACACCTCCTATATATATATATATATATTTTTTTTTTTTTAAACCAAAAATTATTCTGGAATAAAGAATATTGGTTCCTATTGAATAAACAAAGGTGACCTTGAAATAACCTTGAAAATTGTGACCTGATGGAAGGGAGTCAACAACACGATTTTTGTTACTTGAAACTGTGAAACTTTTGTTTGAAACATTTTTTTCTGAAATCCATTCTTTACGGGATATTGCGATGTGACAATTGAAATGGTACACCTACTATATATATATATATATTTCAATTGTCACATCGCAATATCCCGTAAAGAATGGATTTCAGAAAAAAATGTCAGAAAAATATATATAAATTTCATTTTTATTAAAGAAAAATATATATAAATAAATTTCAGAAAAAAATGTCAGAAAAATATATATATATATATATATCGGAATATAATACATAATTACACATGTCATCAAATAAACTCTTCACGACAATCGTTAAATTGCCGTGATGTTACCATTAATTTACCATCGATTTCTGCGAAAAGAAAAGCTCGCGGGCGCGCACACACGAGCTTCTATAACGACGGTCACACGACCTTATATGATGGTTCTTGTAGAATTTATACTCCGAATTGCCGCGGAGGGCGTGTGAGCGGGAACTTTCGGCCGTTTCCACTCGCTTTTTCTTTTTCTTCGTTTCTTTGCCATGTCATAAAATTGAATATTCACGAGGCCACGAATTGCCGAAGGAGAGACGTTTATTTCATTTTTTTTTTTCGTATATCAATAAATCGCAATCAAACTTTCGTTAGGGATCTGAGGACGAGAAAAATGTTGCGTGGAGCACTTGCGATTACGGAGAATAGTATTTCGAATGTGCTTTTGGAGGTCTGCATGCGTTGCCAAAAAAAAAACTGATCTTTTTTCAATTTTTTTTCTGATGTGAATATCAGGATGACAGGATCGGAATTTCACACGTAATTCATACACAGCCTTGCCAAATTTTGTTCTTTTTAAAATTGAAAAATATTGATAAACAATGGAGTTATTATTATTTAAAGGCTGTGCCGCCGGTGCTGCACGTCCAATTGGTGAAGTGCTTCTGACAACTAGGCTCGTTTGGAGAGAAAAATTAAAAAATGTACTTTTAGTATGAGAATAAAATTCCCGTATGACCGGATACCTCTTTGAAATTAAAAAGTTACAAAAACGCCAAGCTGTACAAAAAAATTCGATTCGTGACGAAAAAATGTATTTTTATTATTTTTCATCAACAAATGGAGTAACATGCAAAAATATCGTCCGGTCACATGATAGAAAATGTTATAAACTATGCTCCGTTCGAATTTGAATTGAATCGGGCAGATATATTTTGCGATACACCCCTTCGTAAAACAGTGGTTGAGAAAAAGGCAAAAGAAAAAAGGCAAGTCGCAGAGGGACCGCCGTAGCGAGCGATTTCATAAAAATCCTCGCCAATTGGTCAATTTTTCGAATTTTTTCAAAAACTTTGCTGCAAAATAAATTTAAGATGCTAGGCTATAAAAATTATCAAATACAAAAATTGTACTTTTGTCATTTCAAGCTCACGCAGTAGCTGTGTTATTCGGTTCTGCTTTGAATCAATGTGATTGGAATGTCATTGGATTCGATCAATGTAATTAGAATGTGGTTGGATCTAATTGATATGATTGAAATGTAATTGAATCTAATTAATGTCACTGGAATGTGATTGGAATGTGATTGGATCCAAACAATGTGATTAGAGGGAGATTTCATTCAATCAATGTGATTGGAATGTGATTGGATCTAATCAACGTGATTGGAACGTGATTGGATCCAATCAATGCAATTTGAATGTGATTGGAACTAATCAATATGATCGGAATGTGATTGGATCCAATCAATTGTGATTGAAATGTGATTGGATCTAATCAATGTGATTGGAATATTATTGGAATGTGGTTGGATACAATCAATGTGATTGGAATGTGATTGGATCCATCCAATGTGATTGAAATGTGATAGCAAAATGATTGGATCCATCCAATGTGATTGAAATGTGATAGGAATGTGATTGGATCCAAACAATGTGATTGAAATGAGATTTTATCCAATCAATGTGATTGGAATGTGATTGGATCAAATCAACGTGATTGGAATGTGATTGGATCCAATCAACGCGATCGGAAAGTGATTGGATCCAATCAATTGTGATTGAAATGTGATTAGATCCAACCAATGTCACTGGAATATGATTGGAATGTGATTAAATACAATCAATGTAATTGAAATGTGTTTGGAACGTGATTGAATACAATCCATGTAATTGGAATGTCTTTGGATCCAATCGAAGTGATTGGAATGTGATTTGATTCGATCAATGTGATTGAAATGTGATTGGAATATGATTGGAATGTGATTGGATAAATCAATGTGATCGAAATGTGATTGGAATGTGATTGGATACAATCAATGTGATTGAAATGTGATTGGAATGTGATTGGATACAATCAATGTGATTGGAATGTGTTTGGATCCAATCGAAGTGATTGGAATCTGTTTGGATCCAATCGAAGTGATTGGAATGTGATTGGATTCAAATCAATATGACCCAAAACTAGGGCTGCTTCGATACTTTACAGATCACCCAGCATCGACTGATTTCCTCCCCAATGATTCAGATATCGATCTCCAGCCCTAAACATCCCCCAGACCAATGCAGAGCCAAAAAAGTGTCGTCCAATGTCTCGCTATCCGATGAGGCAATTTATTTTCAGTGATCGTATACTGAACCGCGAGGAAGAAATACAAAAGCGATTAATTCACAATTGCATAGTATGGCGTACGATCCGTCGTGACTCTATCGCGATTGTTCGCTCGTATGAAAGCACACAGGTGGCCTTGGAACTTTTCAGGAACTTGACATTGACGATGAGGCGCGCACTTAACACGCTGCGTATACATGCGTTGCCAACCCTCTCCCAGCCCCTCCTCGTCCTCCTCTTTCCTCCCACGCGATTCGCAGTCTGTGTTCACCTGCATAGATGCACCGCGATGCAAGTCACGTTCCATCGTGCATAATGGCGAGTGATCAGGCTTCAATGGGCGTGGGGGAGGCGGGAAAAGGGCGGATAAAAAAGGAGCATGATTTAAAAAAATGTATATTTTTTCCATGTCCTTCTACATTTTTTGTTTCAGGACAAAAAGTTAGAGATGTCGTTTGGAAAAAAGATAAAAAATTTAGATTTAGATAAAAACAATTCTCTCCATTCTGTACTACTCTTTTTAACCCACTAGGTGAGTAACTCTGACTTCCCTGCCCTATAAAGAGGCGCGTGATTTTTTGGGAAATGACAATTTCGTCTCAGAGGGTCGAAAAAGGGTCGTGATACACCTACCATAATTGGGCCCAAAAGAAAAGAAAGTTCTATTTTCGGAAGCGTGGAAAAAAGTTTTTACCCTCGAAAGCGCGTATGAAAAAAGTTTTCATCCTCCAAAGCTCGAAATAAGAAAAATTTCGACCTCCAAAGTTCGAACGAAAAAAGTTTTCATCCTTCAAAGTTCGAAAGAAAACATTTCCATCCTCCAAAGCTCGAAATGAAAAACTTTGTCGTCCTCCAAAGCTCGAACGAAAAAAATTTTCATCCTCCAAAGCTCGGAATTGAAAGTTTTCGTCCTCCAAAGCTCGAAAGAAAAAAAAGTTTTCATCCTTCAAAGCTCGGAATTGAAAGATTTCGTCCTCCAAAGCTCGAGAAAAAAAAATTTTCATCCTTCAAAGCTCGAAATGAAATAGTTAGTCATCCTCCCAAGCTAGAAAAAAAAAGTTTTCATCCTTCAAAGCTCGAACCAAAAAAACTTTTCATCCTCCAAAGCTCGA
>OX632358.1:44768920-44771420 GCA_951751655.1 Ophion costatus
CCCTTTTTTCGCTTTACATTGTTATCCCATAATTTAAAAAACGGGATGCAATTTTCGAAAAACAAAATAAATGAGTAATTTGAAGAAATATTTAGATACTCTATCCTACAAACTAATTGAAGAATTTCATTGCTAATAACATTTAAGAGGATTGCTAAAAATGTACTTTTTCTTTTTTCCACTTCCAAATCTTTTCTTATTTTTTTCACTTTCCTTTTGTTTCACTAAAACCGCGATTATCTTCAAAATTTCGTATACAATTATTTCACATTAATTTGAAAAGAGAGATACAATTTTCAACAAACAAAAAATACATGAGTGCTTCAACGAAATATTTTCATACTCTATCCTTCGAACAAATTGAAGAATTTCATTGCCAATAACATTTAAGAGTGTTGCTAAAAAACTGTCTATTTTCTTTTTTCCACTCGCAATTTTTTTTCCTTTTTTCGCTTTACATTTTTTTCAATAGCACAACGATTATCTTCAAAAACTTCATATACAATTTTTTCGCACTAATTTGAAAAGAGCGACGCAATTTTCGGGAAGCATAAAATAAATTTCTGTTCCGAAGAAATATTTTGATGCTCTATCCTTCGAACGAATTGAAAAATTTCATTGCCAATAACATTTATGAGGGGTCCTAGAGAAACGTACATTTTCTGTTTTCCACTTCCAAATGTTTTCTTCTTTTTTTCACTTTACACTTTTTTTCAATAAAGCCGCAAATGCCTTTAAACTTTTGTATACAAATTTTTACGTCAATTCGGAGAGATGCAATTTTCTAAAATAAATAAACAAATGAATGAACGCCTGGAGAAAAGATTTTGGTACTCTTCCCTTTAAACGAATTGAAGAATTTCATTGTCAATGATATTTAAGAGGGTTGCAAAAATGTATATGTATGTATATATGTTTGTATGCATAGAAAAATCGTGATCATCCACACGATAAATAACAAGTGCCTCTGAATTATACATGGATCAACGTGAGTTGAACAGAGTCACGCATGGCAAGGGATCCACACACACATGAGTCACGCGGTATAATCGAGACTCCTCGTGCAATTTTCATTCCGAGAGAAGGAAAAAAACGAACAATTACATTTCCTGGAGAAATTTCATTCAGAATATTCACGCATTTTATTAAAGGCTCTGTCGAAAAAAAAACCCGCAATAACTCGATGTCAACTCGAGACAAGTTGACGGGAGTTGGCTTTGGAAATGGTCAAAAGAGGAAAGAAAATGGAATAATTCCGAAATCGTTGAAATGAGGAAACTGATTTTGAAAATTGTTGAAAAATAGAAAAGATTTTCGTCTCGAAAGAGTTTATTCGGGGACGATGCT
The DNA here is from genome assembly GCA_951751655.1 of Ophion costatus. Lineage (NCBI taxonomy): Eukaryota > Metazoa > Arthropoda > Insecta > Hymenoptera > Ichneumonidae > Ophion > Ophion costatus. Next base: position 44,770,268 of record OX632358.1, read on the forward strand.
TTCAGATCAACAAAATGGATCGCAGGTGTTCGAGGAAGGCGATGCTCGAAGTGTTGGAAGGTGGCGAGGCGAGGCTGGTCTTCTCGCTACACCACCCGACGGACATTTTCCCATGCAGAACATTGGTCCCGTCAAATTTGAGGCACCAAAAGTCCCGGTCATCTTCATTCTCGGTCGGTGCACTCGCAAATTTTATCGTTATCGTTCATTCGAGTCGTTCGATCGAATGGAAATATTGATTAAACCATACCTTTGTTCATAAAGGCGGCCCGGGTAGCGGCAAGGTGACACATTGCGACAATCTGATGCAGGAGAAAAAGGGCATAACGCACATCAACATGACCGATCTCCTGCAGCAGTACGCCCTCGGAAACGGTCAGCTATCTTTCGTGCCACGTTTATTGTTATTAAGGATGTTGAGTCCCTATAAAACATGTTAATGTTAATTGTTCAATAAATAGCTTCTTAATCGTCATGAAATTTTTACACGACCTCCTGAATACTTCATGTAAAAACATACCAAATTTTCCGAATTCTATCATCATTACTTCAACCTCCCTTAAGGGTTGAAATAAAAAATGATGAGAAAATTCTGAAAATTTGGTATGTTTTTGTATGAAGTATTTAAGAGGTCGTGTTAAAATTTCACGACGATTAGGAAGCTCGTTATTAAAAAATTAACATTTTGTTAAGAACAATTTTTAAAAGAAATAAAAAAAAATTTATCAATAAACTTCGTTTTGTTTCCGTTGCTTTCAGTATATTGTAGATGTTACAAAATTGAGAGGTCAAAAAAAAAACTTATTGCAAAGTTACATCAGTTTCCATGAGGGAGCTCGTTATTGAACAATTAACATTCACAAATTAAATGCTGTCTCATGGAAACTGATGTAACTTTGCAATAAGTTTTTTTTTTTGACCTCTCAATTTTGTAACATCTACAATATACTGAAAGCAACGGAAACAAAACGAAGTTTATTGATAAATTTTTTTTTATTTCTTTTAAAAATTGTTCTTAACAAAATGTTAATTTTTTAATAACGAGCTCCCTAATTGTCGTGAAATTTTTACACGACCTCCGAAATACTTCATACAAAAACATACCAAATTTTCAGAATTTTATCATCATTTGCGATTTGGGACTCAACATCCT
>OX632358.1:44776420-44931149 GCA_951751655.1 Ophion costatus
TGTTTTTCATTTTTCGTCGATAACGTTTTAACGGTACGAGATATGAAGAAAAAAAAATGAAATTACAACAATGTTTATTTTCTCGTGCACTATACATTGGAGATGAGAACGATAACGTTATACACGAAAAACGAAAAACACCCCTATTTTCGAAGGTGCGTTTAAGGCCTTAAGAATCGGGTTCCGCAGATATAAAAAAATACGTGTCGCCTGGTTTTATTCATTCTACAAGCATGCAAAATTTTATCGGAATCGGAGAGATCGACGTCGCAACCTTTCCTTGTCAGTCGCTTGGATAGACTACCGTAAGGTGTTTGGCACTGCCACTCGCAAACTTATTATCCACATACCCGAACGCCTTTCGGTGAGTCCTTACATGGTGGGATGCGTTAAGGCGTTACCCCCACTTGTAGCGCAAAAAAGGCCTTTTTCATGAATTTTTTAAAAGAAAACTACAAAACTTTTTTAATCGATCAATATACCATCTTAAAGAACACATCTTGAAGAACTTTCAGTAATTTTTTTATTGAAAAATATTACATTGTTTAGTGGCAAATGGCCGTCAATGAAATAATGTTTTTATATACACGGTTTGCGGTGACCAACATTGCGGCGAAGTGGATCATCTGAAAAAAAAATGCGGATGGATTTAGTCAAATATAAGTATAAACTAGTCTTTAATCGAAGGATTTTAAAAAATATTCATTTTTCACAAAATGGCGGACAGTCAAAGTTAATGGTTCGATTTTAACGAAAAAAACGACCGTTTTTTGGCTATAAAACGGCCATTTTTTTCGAAAAAAAAAATCGAACGATTAAAGACTACATTTTTATGTATTAAATAAGCCTGCAAAATTTCAAGAAGATCGGTTCATTAGTGTTCGAGTAATCTTGGTCACCGACTTCAGAAATGCCATTTCGAGAAGAACGCGTTTGAAGTTTCAATTTCAGTTTACCCGAAGAACGGATTCTTCTCTTTCAACGCTCATATCTCAGTCAATTTTGTTCGGATCGACTTGAAATTTTCAGGACATATTCTCAGATACTTATACTTCAAAAAAATGCAATAAAAAAAACGATTTTTTCAAAATCGCAAGTGGGGGTAACCCCTTAAGATCGAGCTTAACCCCCCGGGGTGAGTGAATTTTTCCCACTGCAGATTGGGGGAGTGCAGTGCCCGGAGCGATAAAATGTATTGCCATGAAAAAAAGAATAATAACGTTTTATTTTTAATACATCTTCTAGTTAGAAATAAATAGAAAACGGTAATAATGTAATGAAAGTTATAACAATAATTAGAAAATAATGACATAATACTATGATGATAATGATAATTAAAAAAAATTATTTTCATCATATTTTATAGTAAGAGATGAATAAGAACAGCATTGATAAAAGAAGAGTCGTAACAAGAATAATAAAATAATGGAAATGTAAAGTGGAATAGTATGTAGGGGGGGGGGACTAGATGTAAACACTCTTGAGGTTATGGAAACAAAAAACTTCAACAACTAATAAAATAATGACATAATAATGGCAATAGTATCATAATGATAACAAAAATGATGGATGATGATCATGATAACAACACAATGATAATAATAGTAAGAATAATAACGAAATGATGATGAGTGGTTATAACAATAATTAGAAAATAATTACATAATACTATGATGATAATGATAATTAAAAAAAATTATTTCCATTATATTTTATAGTAAGAGATGAATAAGAACAACATTAATAAAATAAGAGTCGTAACAAGAATAATAAAATTATGGAAATGTAAAGTGGAATAGTATGTGTGGGGGGGACTAGGCGTAAACACCCTTGAGGGTATACTCTGGAAACAAAAAACTTCAACAGCTAATAAAATAATTACATAATAATGGCAATAGCATCATAATGATAACAAAAATGATGGATGATGATCATGATAACAACACAACGATAATAATAGTAAGAATAATAACGAAATGATGATGATAATAATAATAAATACAAAATGATGATAAAAATAACAAATGTAATAATAATAATAACAGGAAAATGATGATAATACTAACAATAACATAGTGATCATAATACTAATCACAAAATGATAACAATAATAAACAATAAAGATAGTTGTGGAAAAAGTATTCGTGCGATCGAAATAATTAACAATAGGGTGAGTGTACCTGTGACCCAACTCTCATTCACAATCCTCGTAATATCCTCCACGTGCGAGCAGCGATTGAATATTAATATTTAATATCGAAACGTGAAATGTGGACGCCCGTGTTCATTGGTTCGTTCGTTCACTTTTTTTTCTTCTTCCTTTATTGCCTCCAATATTAGACTCAATGTAGGATTCCGCGTCGGAGTTAACACGTGTCCGTTATTCATCCACCTTTTTTTCGTTATTCACTCGCAATGTTACGTTACGCGGATATCGCGAGGGGCGAGAGCGCACCGCGAGACTCGAGCGCGAAAATTTACATGCGTCGGTTGGACCGAATGAGACGATGGGGAAAAAAAACGTAAAATTGGTGAAGGCACTTGATACAGTAATGAATTTTCGTGCAATGATGCGCTGAGTATTTTCCCTCGCTGTTTTTTTTTTTGGCCGTCAGAGCAGACGCGAAGCTTATATGATTTTTGGAATGCCGTGTATTGCTTCGGGGCCACGGATTATTTTTTCATGGGCATTGTGAAGCATCGTCAGGTTCATTAAAGTAGAACGAATCGAAGGGCGATTCAATTTTCTAGATATAACGCGCCGATAAAAAAAATCACCTGTGTCATTTCGATGACAATATCGATGCAGATTTATTTAGCAGTTTGCTTAAGGGGGAGGTACCGTTAGGGAAGGGAAAAAATCTGATTTTCATGATTCTTTTTGAGGATAGATTTCTTCGGCATTTTTGACAGTTAGGATATGTTATGTTACTACTTTTGGCTGTTACGCGGTATTACGTTTTTATTATATGGCGTCGGCTGGATTGAGGCGTTACCCCCACTTGTAGCGCAAAAAAAGGCCTTTTTCATGAATTTTTTTAAAGAAAACTACAAAACTTTTTTAATCGATCAATATACCATCTTAAAGAACACATCTTGAAGAACTTTCAGTAATTTTTTTATTGAAAAATATTACATTGTTTAGTGGCAAATGGCCGTCAATGAAATAATGTTTTTATATACACGGTTTGCGGTGACCAACATTGCGGCGAAGTGGATCATCTGAAAAAAAAATGCGGATGGATTTAGTCAAATAAAAGTATAAACTAGTCTTTAATCGAAGGATTTTAAAAAATATTCATTTTTCACAAAATGGCGGACAGTCAAAGTTAATGGTTCGATTTTAACGAAAAAAACGGCCGTTTTTTGGCTATAAAACGGCCATTTTTTTTTTCGAAAAAAAAAATCGAACGATTAAAGACTACATTTTTATGTATTAAATAAGCCTGCAAAATTTCAAGAAAATCGATTCATTAGTGTTCGAGTAATCTTGGTCACCGACTTCAGAAATGCCATTTTGAGAAAAACGCGTTTAAAGTTTCAATTTCAGTTCTTCAATTCACGGATACTTCTCTTTCAACGCTCATATCTCAGTCAATTTTGTTCGGATCGACTTGAAATTTTCAGAACATATTCTCAAATACTTATACTTCAAAAAAATGCAATAAAGAAAATCGATTTTTTCAAAATCGCAAGTGGGGGTAACCCCTTAAGCTGGTAAAAAGGCAAGGAAGATTTTTCTCAAACGCTCATACGTAGAATATGAACCAAGAAAAAGGGAAAATTGAAAATCGATTAAATGGTACGCTCAAAAACAAAAAGATCGAATTTTCCGTAAAAAAAAGACGACATTTTGCAATCAAAAAATAATTTTTTTATTTTCAGGAACATTTAGGGTCTTATTAGGAACATTATTGTCTATATTATTGAACATTAGGAACATTATTGTCTAAGCATTATGTTTTAGACAATATGCAAATAAAAATAAGTAAGCTTCTTAGGCTGAGCTTATATACCAAGTTTCATACTTCCAGCTTCAAAACTGACAGACTTACATTCAAATTTTCTTTCCACATTTTACCCCCCCCCCCCCCCCCCCCCCCCCAAGGGATGAATTATGAAGAACGCTGAAGCAGGCAATTTCAGTTACTGATCCAAAGCCTCAATACATAGTTTCAGACTTCTAGCTTCAATACTGACAGACTTCCATAAAACCTTCTTCCCCTATCTTACCGCCTTAGGGGATGAATTTCAAAAAAAGCTGTAGCAAATACTTTTTGTTTCCAATACTTTTTTTCTAATACCAAGTTTTATATTTCTACCTTCAAAACTGACAGACTTTCATCCCTTATTTAACCCGCTTAGGGGATGAATTTTGGAAAATCCTCAAACACGCCTTTCTTTATCTTTAACTGAAAGAATAAATACCAATTTTCAAGGTTGTAACTCGAAAAATAACGAAGATCCCATACAAACTTACATCCCCTATTTAACCATCTCGGAAGATGAATTTCGAAAAATCCTGAAATATGTATTTCTTCATTTTTAACCTAACGGATAAATACCGATTTTCATGCATTTAACTTAAGGGGTCTTCTCACTTTAGACGCTAAAAAAGGCTATTTTCATGTCTTTTTATAGGTTATATATCATAGGTATATTATAGATATTGATATAAAAGTTGTTACACTTAATAAACACACTGTCTAAATACATAAAAGGAATTTTTTAAATTTATTCAAGTCACTATTTATAGACGAAAATGGTAGTTGAAAAAAGTCCCAAAAAATTGTAGGTCTGCGCTGTTGATGAAATCTCGGAGATGGATCAGCCGAAAAAAAAATCAAACGGTTTTAGATTCAGTATGTTAATTGCTATAGCGCATATCATACGATTTTTTATATATGCAAAAATAACAAAATGACGGATATTTTTCGAAAAAAAAACAATGAAAACGTGTTTTTTCACCGTTTTTGGCAAAAAAAAAGAAATATAAAAATTTGAAAAATCCGTGATATGAGCTATATCTATGTAGTAAAGAATATGTGGTTAAAATTTAATGAGGACCGCTCAGTAGTTGTGAAGATTTTATCAACAAGCCGTCGAAAAACGTTGTTTCGAGAAAAACGCGTTTAAAGTTTGTTTGGGTTACATAAATACATAAAAAGTTTTTTCAAATGTATTTAATATATATATTAATAATATACATTATATATATTTATATCGATATAATATCTATAATATGTCAATATCTATAATATAAACCTATAGAAAAAAATTCACGAAAGTAGCCTTTTTAGCGTCTAGAGTGAGAAGACCCCTTAAAATATGACGGATTTTCATACAAACTTTCGTCCCCTATTTACCCCTTTAGAGAAACGAATTTCATAAAAGCCCTTATTAGTGGGTGCTTACGTCACAAACGCAACCTCCTGTCCAAATTGCATATAATTACCTTCAGCGGTTTTGGCTCAGTGTAGATGAATCAGTCCGAGCAGGTTCTTTAAAACGTATAGATATTTATTTTTAATTATATTTATATTTATCTATCTATCTATCTATCTATCTATCTATCTATCTATCTATCTATCTATCGATCTATCTATCTATCTATCTATCTATCTATCTATCTATCTATCTATCTATCTATCTATCTATCTATCTATCTATCTATCTATCTATCTATCTATCTATCTATCTATCTATCTATCTATCTATCTATCTATCTATCTATCTATCTATCTATCTATCTATCTATCTATCTATCTATCTATCTATCTATCTATCTATCTATCTATCTATCTATCTATCTATCTATCTATCTATCTATCTATCTATCTATCTATCTATCTATCTATCTATCTATCTATCTATCTATCTATCTATCTATCTATCTATCTATCTATCTATCTATCTATCTATCTATCTATCTATCTATCTATCTATCTATCTATCTATCTATCTATCTATCTATCTATCTATCTATCTATCTATCTATCTATCTATCTATCTATCTATCTATCTATCTATCTATCTATCTATCTATCTATCTATCTATCTATCTATCTATCTATCTATCTATCTATCTATCTATCTATCTATCTATCTATCTATCTATCTATCTATCTATCTATCTATCTATCTATCTATCTATCTATCTATCTATCTATCTATCTATCTATCTATCTATCTATCTATCTATCTATCTATCTATCTATCTATCTATCTATCTATCTATCTATCTATCTATCTATCTATCTATCTATCTATCTATCTATCTATCTATCTATCTATCTATCTATCTATCTATCTATCTATCTATCTATCTATCTATCTATCTATCTATCTATCTATCTATCTATCTATCTATCTATCTATCTATCTATCTATCTATCTATCTATCTATCTATCTATCTATCTATCTATCTATCTATCTATCTATCTATCTATCTATCTATCTATCTATCTATCTATCTATCTATCTATCTATCTATCTATCTATCTATCTATCTATCTATCTATCTATCTATCTATCTATCTATCTATCTATCTATCTATCTATCTATCTATCTATCTATCTATCTATCTATCTATCTATCTATCTATCTATCTATCTATCTATCTATCTATCTATCTATCTATCTATCTATCTATCTATCTATCTATCTATCTATCTATCTATCTATCTATCTATCTATCTATCTATCTATCTATCTATCTATCTATCTATCTATCTATCTATCTATCTATCTATCTATCTATCTATCTATCTATCTATCTATCTATCTATCTATCTATCTATCTATCTATCTATCTATCTATCTATCTATCTATCTATCTATCTATCTATCTATCTATCTATCTATCTATCTATCTATCTATCTATCTATCTATCTATCTATCTATCTATCTATCTATCTATCTATCTATCTATCTATCTATCTATCTATCTATCTATCTATCTATCTATCTATCTATCTATCTATCTATCTATCTATCTATCTATCTATCTATCTATCTATCTATCTATCTATCTATCTATCTATCTATCTATCTATCTATCTATCTATCTATCTATCTATCTATCTATCTATCTATCTATCTATCTATCTATCTATCTATCTATCTATCTATCTATCTATCTATCTATCTATCTATCTATCTATCTATCTATCTATCTATCTATCTATCTATCTATCTATCTATCTATCTATCTATCTATCTATCTATCTATCTATCTATCTATCTATCTATCTATCTATCTATCTATCTATCTATCTATCTATCTATCTATCTATCTATCTATCTATCTATCTATCTATCTATCTATCTATCTATCTATCTATCTATCTATCTATCTATCTATCTATCTATCTATCTATCTATCTATCTATCTATCTATCTATCTATCTATCTATCTATCTATCTATCTATCTATCTATCTATCTATCTATCTATCTATCTATCTATCTATCTATCTATCTATCTATCTATCTATCTATCTATCTATCTATCTATCTATCTATCTATCTATCTATCTATCTATCTATCTATCTATCTATCTATCTATCTATCTATCTATCTATCTATCTATTTATTTATTTATTTATTTATTTATTTATTTATTTTCATATTAATTTCAAATTCTATACATATACATACGGACGGGCGTGGGCGTTTACGTGTACGTAAGCAAGCACGTTTTAGACGACACGTGTAGGACGTACACCATCAAAGAGGAACGGAGGGACGATACATAAGCGTTGGAGGATTACAATAAGAATTGTTCGCGCTCCACTAACCCGGTTTAGTGGCCCCGCGAGGTCAAACATGTGGCCAAATCCACCCACACCTTCGACTTTCTTCTGCGCCACCTCCGGCCCCCGGACTTACCGAGGATAAGTCGAATCGCGTACTTGAATCCATACTTAAGGCGTTACCCCAACTTGTAGGGCAAAAAAAAGGCCTTTTTCATGAATTTTTTTAAAGAAAACTACAAAACTTTTTTCATCGATCAATATACCATCTTAAAGAACACATCTTGAAGAACTTTCAGTAATTTTTTTATTGAAAAATATTACATTGTTTAGTGGCAAATGGCCGTCAATTAAATAATGTCTTTATATACACGGTTTGCGGTGACCAACATTGCGGCGAAGTGGATCATCTGAAAAAAAAATGCGGATGGATTTAGTCAAATATAAGTATAAACTAGTCTTTAATCGAAGGATTTTAAAAAATATTCATTTTTCACAAAATGGCGGACAGTGAAAGTTAATGGTTCGATTTTAACGAAAAAAACGGCCGTTTTTTGGCTATAAAACGGCCATTTTTTTTTTCGAAAAAAAAAAAATTGAACGATTAAAGACTACATTTTTATGTATTAAATAAGCCTGCAAAATTTCAAGAAGATCGGTTCATTAGTGTTCGAGTAATCTTGGTCACCGACTTCAGAAATGCCATTTTGAGAAAAACGCGTTTAAAGTTTCAATTTCAGTTCTTCAATTCACGGATACTTCTCTTTCAACGCTCATATCTCAGTCAATTTTGTTCGGATCGACTTGAAATTTTCAGGACATATTCTCAGATACTTATGCTTCAAAAAAATGCAATAAAAAAAAATCTATTTTTTCAAAATCGCAAGTGGGGGTGACCCCTTAAATGTGTAAGACGTGGAGTATAGTTCTACACACGAAGCACGGTCGCGAAAAAATCCACGCGATAAAACAATCGAATGATTTTTTTACAATATTCGTTTCCTTTAACTTTTTCGCCTTCCTCTTTTGTCGCCTGTTGTACAGATACAGATTGTCAACGGCGTTGTTCTCGTGTCCTGGAGACAGGAAGTACTCGAGCGACAAATCGACTACGGCGCCCAACTCGGCCACGTTGTTTTGGGACTCGCGCGTATGGAGTTGCGGAATTTTTACAGGAACGTTATGCCGGTCGCGGAGTACTTTGATCGGAGCGGCATTCTCGTAGAGGTGAATTTCTAAAAAATTTCATTTTATTTTTTTTTTTGCTCAAAAATGATTGAAAAAATCGAATAAAATTCTCCTAGGTGTCCCCTCGCTTTTGAGTGATTTGAAATCCTATCGACGGCAAAATGACCACAATTACATATGAAAATTAATATTGTGAAACGTTTAAAAAAAAAATTGAAAAATAATAAGTTATTTGTTATTTGTGTTGAAAAATTTCGGGAGTTTGTGGAATATTTTACGTCAGATATCGAAAAGCGTCCGGACTACTTCACTATGTTGAATTCTTACCCACCGAAATTCTCTCCCCCCCCCTCTCTCTCCTTTTTTCATTATTTATGTGTTTTATACGGACCTTATTACACGGAAAAAAATATTCCTTTTTGATACGGACTTTTTTATACGCACAGAACATTTCTTTTTTTTTTGTACGGACTTTATTATACGCCCAAAATTTATCTTTTTGTATACGAACTTTATTATACGCACAGAATTTAACTTTTCTTTTATACGAATTTTTTTATTCGCGGAGTATTTTTCTCTTCTTTTTATACCGACTTTTTTTATACGCGGAGGATTTTTCTTTTTGGCATGGTTTTTTGATGCACAGATTATTTTCGTACGGATTTTCTTATACGAACTGAATTTGTCTTGTTTTTCTACGAACTTTTTTTATGCGCACAGAATTTTTCTTCATTTTTATACGCATAGAATTCTTCTTTACTTTTATACGTGAAGAATTTTTCTTTTTTTATACAGTCTTTCTTGTATAAGAAAGTCTTTTTGCAAAAGAAAGAAAATAACAAATTTATCTTTTTCTAATGGACTTATTTATACACCCATTTCTTTCTATACGCACAAATTTTGATGAAACTGTTAAGAGTTGGAGTTTTTTTCCCCCTGAAGTCGCCAAGTCAATTTCCTCGCCCAACGTCGTGATCGAGCAAAAAAAAAAAAAAATTATCCAGGCAATTCAGAACTTACGATAAATCGTCAATGGCGCAAGAATTTCGACCCCAACGACCTCTATCAACAATCGTCCACGAGTTTTCAAGACATATCAAAACCGCGCCCAATTTCACGAACCTTCGCGAAAAAACAGCGCCCAATCTAAATTTCCCTGATTCATCACCACCCTCGCAAATGCTGCAGTCCAACTTGGAAAAACGTCGAAAATGAAATTTTATCGGACGTAGCACGGTCCGACAAAAGGACATCGGCGTTCTTCAGCATTTGCCGTTGATTCCACGTCGCCCCTTAAGGAAGCTTTCCAGTGTGACAGCCCGAAAAATCGCTGTTTTTCGCGATTTTTTTTTTTAAAGAAAAAATAATCTAATCGGTCTGGTTTTTTTTTTGTATATTAATTGGGTATTGAAGAAAACAAAACAATTTTGTAAAGATCGATTTATTTATTAATTAATATCTATAAAAATGATGAAACAATTGTTGCAGAAAATGCACTTGGATGTGGTGTCCACGTTGGGGGTCACAATTTTGATCTGAAACAAAAAACACAAAAAGATTATTGATCGGTATATAATTGGCTTTCGTGCTATGGAGGCTTTTTTTTTTTTTTTTGCAAAAATGGCGCCGGTTTGAACAAAAAGTATTGATTTTAGCATTTTTTTGGCAGTTTTTTTACAAAAAAAATAGGAAGATGTCAAAAAAAAAAAAAGCTTCCATAGCACGATAAACAATGACGTTAAGAATATTGTGTAAAAAATTCAACTCGATAGCTTTAAAACTCTGCCCTCCAAGTTGGACACCGTTTTGAAAAATGCTGTTTCGAGAAAAACGCGTTCAAAGTTTCGCTGTAGCTGTAGCGCTCCGTTGCCTTCTTCCAAGAAATGCTGTACAGTAACCGAAATAATCTGAATTTCGGCATGAAAATTTCAGGGAATATTCGGAAGTGTATACTATTCGATAAAGCAAAAAAAAAAAATCGATTTTTTGAAAATTTCACACTGGAAAGCTCCCTTAAAAATCGATTTGAATTTCAAAAGTTTCGGCCCCCAAAAAACGTTTGGCCATCGCTCGAAAAATATACTTGTGCGATTGACGTGAAAAAAAAAACAAAACTGTCGAAGCTCGCGAACTTTGTGAAGATTTCAGCGACCGCCGGAAGTAACGTTGTCCGAAATTGTCATCCGTTTCACTTGTGTGTGTGTGTGTGAGTCTGTGATGTGCCTCGGAGTGTTGAAACGCGATCGGATAGTGATCTCCCATAGCATGAGAACGAGCCCACACGATGTCAAAATTTTCGTCGAGTCAATGCCCATGCTCGAAAAAAAAATAAAACATGTCACCTGTCTTACTCATCGATTAATCGACCGCGAACGAATCACGCACCCCCACAAACAAACGACGAACCGCCACCAATTCTTGTCTATTTTTTGGCAAAAAAAAACAATTAACGGGGGGGGGGGGGGGGGGAAACAGGTGAACGGTGAACGGAACCCGAGCGAGGTGTACGTCGATTTTCGTGAGGCGATTATGAGACTTTTGGGACTGTCGGAGGGCAGTGCTCGCAACAAACATCAGCAAGGCTCGTTGGAGACGGAGGTGAGCACGGAATCGTTTTATCTTTGCCTGTATCGTGTGCGAAAGATCAAGTGATTGGGTCAATGAAACATGCGGGGCTTGATTGGCTTTGCAGATAATGAAGTCAAAAGACAGCTGGAACCCAAACAAATCCGAACCTAGTCCTGAAGTCAAGATCAAAATAATGTTAGTAATTGGAGCCAATGATCAAAAGTCCCATTAAAATAGTCGAATCAAAGGTCCACGAAAATCCAATCTCAGCCCAAGTTCTTGATTCAGCATCAAAATTAACATCTGGACCTAACGACAGACAATTTTAGGCAGACACTAGAATCAAAAGTCAACTGGAATCTAAAGAAACCCAAACATGGTCCTGAATTCAGTGGAAAAATTACGTTAGCAATTCACGCCAACGATCGTGAGTTCCATTTGGATGACGGAATCAAAAGTCAATTGAAATCCACACCAAGCCTAACTAAGTCCTTGATTCAGCATCGAAATTATGTTGACTCGTGTTAAATTGGACCTAATGATCGAAAATTCTATGCAGATTATAGAATCAAAAGTCAGCTGGAACAATCAAAAGCTCCATTCAGATGGTCGAATCAAAAGTCAATGAAAATCCAATCTCAGCCTAACTAATTCCTTGATTCAGCATCAAAATAGGGTTAGCAATTGAACGCAATGATCGTAAGTCCCATTCAAATCATGGAATCAAAAGTCAATGAAAATCCAAACTCTGCCAAACTAACTCCTTGATTCAGCATCAAAATTGCGTCAACAATTGGGCCTAACGATCGAAAATTCTATGCAGGTTATAGAATCAAAAGTCAGCTGGAATTCAACCAAACCGAATCATGGTCTTGAATGCAGTATCAAGATTACGTTAGCAATCGAAGCTAACGATCAAAAGCTCCATTCGGATGATCGAATCAAAAGTCAATGAAAATTCAATCTCAGCCTAACTAATTCTTTGATTCAGCATAAAAATTGTGTCAACAATTGCGCCTAACGATCGCAAAAATTCTATGCAGATAATGGAATAAAAAAATCAATGAAAACTCAAAGTCCTACACTCTGGGTTGGAAAAAAACAGTGTCATTTCAAAAAGAACAAAACATCCTGTTTTATTTAGAAGACAAATAAAACATGTCTTAACTCAGTTGGACCTAAAAGTTTTTTATGAGGTGTTTGAAACAGGTTTTAAACGTTGATTAAAACATGTTTAAAACCATATGAGGTGTAATCCGAAGTACAGCGGACATTATAATGAAATTATTATTTATACATTAAATATGTTAAATAATGTGTTCACATAATGTTTCTTACTTGTTTACTAAAGTACTAAGTACAATCGTTAAAATTATTACGCAATAGCTATTTTCTCTGATTTATGATTCGTCCTCATACCTAGAATTGGTCAATTATAAAATAAGGATGTTGAAGTTAATATCTTTTTACATCCATATATCTCACTCGCTCATCTCATCACACATCATCCCATCACACCTCAGTCGGATTTCTGTTTAGTGCTCTCATAATTGCAACTAATTTTGTTTGACGTAATAAATTTTAAAAAACACTCACGTTTTTAGTATCGTGTTTAAAAAATGTTTCAAACAATTTGTTTTAAACATTTTTTTATTCAGGACTGTATTTTGGTGTGTTTTGAACACTGTTTTAAACAGTTGTTCGAATCGATTGTTTTAAACAATGCCAACCCTGCTTACACTATCGAAATTGCCTTAAGGCCTTGGGCCACAGTAACGGGTATAAAATTATGTGCGAATTTAACAATTTTTTTTTTCGGAATGGCCACCAAAATGGCGGCGTTATTAAGGGTCTTCGGACGCCTGTTTACCGCGACATCGAAAAGTGCTGCAGTTGTCACTCTTTTTCTGTTGAGCAGAAAAATATTTAATAAGTGTCATTCGTTTACTGACATATCAAGGGAAAGGATATACCTAAAAAATGATGAAAAAGTGCAAAATTGAATATTTGGGAGGCTCTCTACTCCAAAGTTCGAAATTTCGACCACTTTTTCGACATATTTGACCCCAAAAAAAAATAATTTATTTACACGCTACCTTTCAAACTTTAGGTATATCCTTCCGATAATATTACTCAGAGTAACCTCCCAAAACTTCATCCAAATCGCTCGATAACTTTTTGAGCTACAACACGAGCAGTTTTTGAAAAAGCAGTTTCGAGATAATTGCGTTTAAAGTTTCAACATGTGAAAACTATTAAGGAAGCTTTCCAGTGTGACAGCCCGAAAAATCGCTGTTTTTCGCGATTTTTTTTTTTAAAGAAAAAATAATCTAATCGGTCTGGTTTTTTTTTTTGTATATTAATTGGGTATTGAAGAATACAAAACAATTTTTTAAAGATCGATTTATTTATTAATTAATATCTATAAAAATGATGAAACAATTGTTGCAGAAAATGCACTTGGATGTGGTGTCCACGTTGGGGGTCACAATTTTGATCTGAAACAAAAAACACAAAAAGATTATTGATCGGTATATAATTGGCTTTCGTGCTATGGAGGCTTTTTTTTTTTTTTTTGCAAAAATGGCGCCGGTTTGAACAAAAAGTATCGATTTTAGCATTTTTTTTGGCAGTTTTTTTTACAAAAAAATAGGAAGATGTCAAAAAAAAAAAAAGCTTCCATAGCACGATAAACAATGACGTTAAGAATATTGTGTAAAAAATTCAACTCGATAGCTTTAACACTCTGCCCTCCAAGTTGGACACCGTTTTGAAAAATGCTGTTTCGAGAAAAACGCGTTCAAAGTTTCGCTGTAGCTGTAGCGCTCCGTTGCCTTCTTCCAAGAAATGCTGTACAGTAACCGAAATAATCTGAATTTCGGCATGAAAATTTCAGGGAATATTCGGAAGAGTGTATACTATTCGATAAAGCAAAAAAAAAAAATCGATTTTTTGAAAATTTCACACTGGAAAGTTCCCTTAATTGTAGTGACTACAATATATTTGCGGTGGCGACCGCAAATATTCAATATTTCGACTTTTCCTTTGGTCAGTATATTCTTTGGGTATCATACTTTCGAAATATGTAAAAAAAAAAACAAATCGATTTTTTGAAAATTCCAAAGGTATTTCTCGCCTTAAGAAAACCAAAATTGAAAGAGCCATCATCGTAGTAAAGTAAAAAGTCAACGAGAGCCCATCCGCTGGACCTTCGGAATACTTGATTAGCCGATCACTTTGCCTCCAGGTCGAGGTAGAACGACGGGTGACAACGTCCCGTGCATCGTCGCCCAACGAGAAGCTCGTGGTGACCGATGTATCGCCAAGGTCGCCCGTAATTCGGGTGAATCCGGCGAAAACGGCGAACAAGCCGAGAAAGGGAATTCCCTCGTTCATCTGGGTAATCGGTGAGTCAAGTCGATCGTAAGGCGATGCTTTTACCTAGCTGTGAAACGTCATCGCGATTCGCGAATAATTGCCAGGTGGTCCCGGAAGCAACAAAGCGAGCCTGTGCACCCAGGCTGTAGGGAATATGGAACGTTGGGTGCACGTCAGCATCGGTGGCCTCCTCAGATCAATGGCCACGTCCAATACGACTGTCAAGAACGCCATCGAGTCCGGGGAGATGGTCCCGCGGGACATCGTTATGCAGCTCGTCGAGCAACAAGTTCTCCTCAATCGTGACACCGACGGTATCATCGTCGACGGCTTCCCCAGAGACCTCAGCCAGGCACAAGAGTTCGAGAGCAAGGTCGAATCCAAAATACCAAACAAAGATTACCTAACCTCACTTTCACATTCCAATCCCGTGGAGACTAAAGTAACGGAGCCCAAACGCATATGGCGAAATCGTCGAAAAGTGGATCGTGAGCATGGAGACTAGAGTAAAGGAGGCCGAACGCGTATAGGAAAAGCATTATAAACGTGGACCCTGAAAGTGACGAAAAGTTGTGGTTCTAAATTCAGCCACAGCAAGCGCTAGTGCAGGGAGGGTAGGATATGAAGTATGGCATCGGTGACGCTATGAAGTGAGCGTATATACAAACTGGAGGATGCTTGGTTATCCCGGTTTGCATTTATTACGTCATTCTTGGTTCTTGGCTTTTCGTCGTTGAACGCACCAATAAGATCTACAAGGATTTGTTTATTGCAATAAACATTAGTGCTGTGGACTGCAGTGAGTGATTGCCCCATTACCTGTACGAAAAAAACATTCATATTGTGCATTAGATAATAAATATGCGCACATTTTGTTGTTGTTTTTTTTAATTCGTTTGGATTTGATCGCGCATTGTATAAAAATAATTTATTAATAAATCTTTCTAGGGTCTAGGTTGACTTTGCTTTGAATTTTGCCCAAAAATATTATCTAATTAACAAATGCACAAATGACAGAATTAATCGACGAACGAACAAATTTACTGTTTTACTCATCTGTTTTCCGTATAACACCGCTTTGAATATTCGCTTCTCTCTCTTGTCTCATTCCGTCTCTGTCATCCTATCTTGAGTACAGCAGCGCCAGCGGATATTTCAGTAAAAATTTTCGCTGCTTTCATAGCCCACGTCCGCAGTACAACGTTCGGGCTCCTTTACTCTAGTCTCCATGATCGTGAGAGTGACGAAAGATCTCGTAGTGCGAAAAATATCCGCAAGCGATACCAGCGCCTAGTACCAAATAGGATAGGTGGCGGATAGGATAGGCCAGCCCCCTGGCACTGCTGGGTCTACCGTGTCCCCGTTATTGTCGCCACGTAAACTAACCCACCATGCGGCGCTAGTAGTCACCCGCATGACCCCCACTTCAGTCGCGCAGCGTCTGCATAATTTGCATTTGACGCGAGAAATGCGATTTTTCCTTGTTGGATTGATAACCTGACGTGCAGCCGTGCACGCACGGAGGCATTCTCACATATGAGCACAAAAACCACAAAAATTGTTTTTATTTTATCGCTAGACTAAAATTGTTTATTATTTTGTCATTTTGTAATGCCACACTACGATTTTTTTTCGAGAACAATGACAGATCGAGAAAAAGAAAAGAAATATTCACTTGGTTCGCGCGACGAAAAAGATGACGAAATAATACGGCGAGGTGCTTTGCGGAGTGGGGTTCATGCGGGTGACTACTAGCGCCGCATGGTGGGTTAGTTACGAGGCGACAATAACGGGGACACGTTACTGTTAAGAGAATTTATCCCAGTGTCAGCCCTCTGGGATAGGTGGATAGGATAGGCACGTGAGGACCGGCTTAACAGTGTTCGTGACATACATACAGCGACGTATTACTGTCAGTTACTATATATGTGAGTATCACATATATGTCAGTTACATATAGTTTACGCAGTTTAGGCTGTTACGCATCGTTGAGTGATATTTCGATATTAAAAGTATTTATAAAAGCAAAACAGAAAAAAACTATCCAATAAAGGTAAGAACTGAACCTTAATATTATGTTTATGCAATTAATTCTCGAATAAGCGAAAATATTGGCATATATTGACATCGGCAAGTACAACCACATGTTGATTCATTTTGTCAAAGCGTTTGTATTCTTTTTTTATTGCATGCTATCGTCGCCGAATTTAATTATAATTGCCATTAATTTCAATGCTGTTAGAGATTTCTTTGATATACGGCAAAAATGTGATGCATGATGCTTGGACATAAAAACGTTTTTTAGGTTAAATATGCGAATCCTTTAATATAAATACCCCTCGCTCCCATTTCGTTATAATGTACGATTTGAACAAAAAATATTTTTCTTGGAAATCCAGTATGCAATATTCACATTATGGCTGTTTAATCGTACATGTCACCGTATACAAATAAAACATTTACAGTATAGATCACCTCCAAGTAAAAAAATTACTGACATATTATCATTTCATAATTTAAACAAAAGCATATCAATATTACTCTTCAGTATTACAAGCTGCGCTTATAAGAAACAAATATAGGACAAATTGCGGATCGACGATTCAAAATCACCGCGCGGACGGAGCACGCAGTGGTAGCGCCGCCAGGCGGGTACAATCCGCGGATCGTTCGTCACTTTCACA
The DNA here is from genome assembly GCA_951751655.1 of Ophion costatus. Taxonomy (NCBI): domain Eukaryota; kingdom Metazoa; phylum Arthropoda; class Insecta; order Hymenoptera; family Ichneumonidae; genus Ophion; species Ophion costatus. The sequence continues at coordinate 44,793,996 of OX632358.1, forward strand.
ACCATTTCGCCAGCATTGCGTTTGGGCTCCTTTACTCTAGTCTCCATGTTCCAATCCCTTCAGCCGAATTTTAGCCGGTAAATCGAAAACGAACGCGCGAAAAGAAACGACGTTTGAGACGTTGAATAAGTTCTCGCTCCTTTCCAACAGATGGCGTTACCAGAACTGCGTGCGGGTAGTTCGAGGGGTCTCTTCACATTGGACGCTAAAAAAAAGGCTACACGGAGAAAACAGAGGCCTCGAAGTTTAGAGTGCCATGCTTCTAAAAAAAATATCATGAAATATCAGAAAGTATCGAATGGAAGATGAAAATTGTAATTATGGTATAGTAATAATGAATAAATTTAAATTCTAACCTACGATATGGCATGTAAACTGGGAACATCCCTCAGGTGACACCCTTCGATTTTGTTGAAATTTGGATATGTTATAAAGCACCGAAAAGGAAGCGATACGTATTTTTTTTTCAGCGGAAAAGCCGTTTTAAGGGGTGAAACCAACCCTCGAAAAAAGGCATCTCTATCGGTGGTTCACCCCTTAATTTTTTTTTGCAATGTCACTACAGTGGATTTTTCGTTGCTTCGGATTAGAAGAATTTTCGTATTTGTTTCGTGAAAATCGGTGGACTCCTTGTGTGTGAATCTGCTATATTACCCCTAGAGATGCCTTTTCTCGATAAATACATAATTTTTTCAATGTATTTATTAAGTGTAACAACTTTTACATCAACATCTATAATATAAACGTATCAAAAAAGTTCATGAAAATAGCCTCTTTTCAGCGTCTAAAGTGACAAGACCCCTTAACATGGTAGGGGTGAGAAGTGACCCCTTGAAATTTATAAATAAGTACTATAAGCAAGCAAAAAAATGGCATTTGCGGGCAATTTTACTGCACCACTTTACTCAAAAAGAAATCTACAGCTGAAGCTCACAGAATTCTTGTCGAGACTTACGGTGACTCTGTCGGAAACACCATGCAGAGATTGGTTCAGACGCTTAAAAAATGATGATTTCGATGCGTTAGATCGGAGACGCGTGTCAGACGTTACTTGAACCTGCAGAATCATCAGGAGTTGATCACAAAACAGTTTCGAAACGTTTGAAAGCATGTGGAACGATTTTTAAAAATAAAGCATTAATTTTCACGAAAAAAAACAGGCAGAAATTATTAAACGTTCCAATAGTTTGCCAACAGTAGTGAGGTGCTCTTGAGGAACGTCGACGAAACTGAAGATGCACGTTGATCGTTACAGTTCGGCCAGGAGCCGCCACTCGTCCTCCTGGACTGTTCGAAACTCCAACTGGGTCGTGGCAGGCTTGACGACAGCGTTTCCGCTTTTCGAAAGAGGCTGGAACTCTTCCGCGAGGTGTCTCTACCAATGCTGAAGACACTCGACAGCGAGGATCGTCTTACGATCGTAAGTACCCGCCTACTTTGCCCAGACGGACAGACGGAACTTTCGACCATTATAGTCTCAGCGTTCTGTTCGTACCCTGTCGGCTTGATTTCGGCCTGAAAAAGAAAAACCGATGAAGTCAGACACCGCAAATTTATGTCAGTAGGATAGAAAAAAGAGCCGACGAGTCATTTCTTTTGTCCAATTGTTTGGAGGAACAATGTATGATGGGCCACAATCGTTTATTTCTTTTCATCATCCGCAAGCACCATACTCCAATGGTGGATGGTCTAACCAAACAAGCTCCAACGGTGGAGACGGGCTGCAGAGCAGGGGGTGCTTCGTTTGATGTTTTATTTGTAATAGAGAAGGCTTCAAACAACACGCAGCAATGTTACCTTCCCCTTAAGGAGGCGCTATGAAGTCAACCCAATGATGATTCGGATGTCCATATCCCGGGATTGCCTTCATGAAGGGCAGCCGAAATCATGCTTACCGAAAATTCCTATCAAATGCCGTGGCCTAGAATTTTTGCAGATTTTTCAAATCAACTGCTGAAAAATTGGGGGCTTCACTTTGGAGCTTGATATTTCGCAGACGGGCCTTGAGGGCGGAGATCCGTTCGGCAGCCGAAAATAAGCGAATTTTCAAGATTTCTTTGTATTGAAACTATTTATTCTACATAGGTAACATTTTATTGCATATTATCACATCTGTTGAGTGTCCAAAGATTTTTCTTCGAATTAAAAAATCGCTGGACACTTGCTTCAGAGACGGTTTTCGTCTGAGTTGTTCCACTGTGTACAACCAAGTGTCTGCCGCATTGATCTCATATATCAGAGCCGAGAAGTTTTTTATTTCCAAGGCCCACACGCTCTATGTGAACCTAAAAAATGCAAAGAAAAGTGAAAATTCGACAAATGGTACGAGTTTGAAAAAATGTGTCTCATGACATTTTTCTCATAGTATTTGTTAGTGGAAAAAGTAGTTTTTTAAAGTAATTTTCAAGGAACATGAGGTTCACATCGACGGCAATTATGTTATCTGACAGTGTGCAAAATTTAAAACGATCGGTCGATTATTTTATTTATTTATTTCGTACGAGGTTAACGGAAAAGTGGTTTCAGGAAAACGCGTTTAAAGTTTCAAGACTCAAAATTGTTGTGACTCAATGACCTACCGATTAATCTTCGATTTCGGGGCCACGAAGCAGTCCCTCAGCTTCCTCGTGAAGAAAAATGGTAAATGGAATTTTATTTTGAAATACCTGTCCAATGAAGGGGGAAGCTGCTATTTTTTTAAATAAAGATTTGGGTACTAGTTGAGATCTCCATCCGAAGCATCCACCTGGAAAATGTCTTGCATGTAGGCAGGAAACTGTAGAAACTTAGAGGGTGAGAAGTGACTCAGATAATGGACAGTAGTAGTTCTCCCTTCTGCCACCTGCGGCGCTGCTACTTAGGGGTGAGCCAATCAAACGCAGGTCCTATCAGCTGTGCAACGGAGCAGTTTTTTTTCGGAATAAACAATATTTTGAAGAGCGATATCAACGGAAAATGATTCCGTTTTTTCCACTACTGATCCTATGGTAAGAATGACAATTATTATTTCCGTAGACTGTATTTCTCGTACGTTCGAATTTCTGTTATTTTTCCATTTAGCCTTTCGCTATCGGAGTAGATGGATTATGGGATAGATAGGGATTTTCCGAGTTTTCTTATCATTTTTTTATTTCAACCCCCAAGGAGGCTGAAGTAACGATAGAATTCTGAAAATTTGGTATGTTTTTACACGAAGTATTCAGGCGGTCGTGTAAAAATTTCATGACGATTAAGAAGCTATTTATCGAACAATTAATCCTTAACGAAAAACGTGAAATTCTTTTAGATCGACGGCGACACGGACGTACCGTCGGTGCAGCAGGAGTGCGCTGCTGCCCTCTACCAGCTGATGCGGAAATCGCGGCGCAAGGAGGAAAACGATGCGTCCCGTCGCGTCGGCGCGTACTCTCGGCCAGGCTCGAACGACCCAAACTCCGTGGCCCCCGGTAACATCAACGGCGGGGGCCACAACAAGCCACCGTTGGCCAACGGCGTGGCCAAACACGTAATCGAGAACGGCGTGAACGCTCTCGCGAATCACGTCGAGAAAACTATCGGCACGAAGAATCACGCCGCTCGTCTCAACGGAGTCGCCAACAACGCGCGACACCTCAACGGCACCGTCAACAACGTTGCGCATCAAAATGGCGCCGCCAACGGTGCGGCAAATGGCGTCCAACATTTTCTACAAAATGGCGTCGGGCATCTCGCGAACGGCAACAACAGGGTCGCACCCTTCAATGCCAATAACGCTAAAGATCCACTCAGGAACATGTACAACGAGGTCGAGGGCTATCGCCAGGATCTTCACATATGAACGTCGAGCGATATCTCGTTAATCGTTTTTCACAGCGGGGGTTGACGCCAACGAGGTTCGCCCGGAAACTAAAATGGCCGCTTCGAAGTTTGCTGAAAGATTTTTTTTTATATTTAAAACATTTTTGAGATTTTTTTTAGCGACAATGACGGCGCGCTGTCTCATCGAGAGTGGTTTGGGAATTTTTCAAATTGTGGGCATCTTACACGGAAACTATATATCAAAGCGTTGTTCAGCGTAGATGGTTCGTTCCAGTCGTACAGGGTCTTTTCCCTTTTTACGAGCCCCAATGCGCCTTGATTTCGTTCTTACCTCCCCCCCCTATTCCACATATCCCCCCCACACCCTTTCCCCATTCCACAACTCTCACCTTGCCACCTGCCCCCCCCCCCCCACCTTGCGGCCGCAGCCGACTTCCCCTTCTGTATCGTATTCACCATGGCATACCTGCCATGGGTATAGGGAAACTGCGGAAAACCTATACCGATACAGCCGGTCACAAGCTCGCTTCCCAGTCACGGAATTAGTCGTCTTTCGCCGAGAAATGTCGAATAAAAAAATTTCACGACGAAAGTGCGCGACTGGGTTTCGAACCCGCGACCTCCCGGTCCGCTGGCCAGCACGCTAACCACTAGACCAACGCACCGGTTCGTTCAGCGTAGATGTAAAACGATGGAGAAGCACCGAGGATCTTTTTTTAGTATTGATTTTTGAAGAAATAACGCACACCTGCATTTTTATTGTTGAAAAAGTTGTTTAAAAAACTGTTACTCGCGAGAATATTTTTCGAAAGCTTCCCAAAAATCCTTGACGATGTTTTAACGTTTATTCCGCACAAAAGAGCGCCCGCTTTTTTCGTCGAAGGATGGAGCTTTTCGGGGTTGAACTGTTTTTTTAATAAACTTTGCAATATCTGCATCACAAAACATTGAAAAGTTTGTTGATATGAAACATTTAAACGTTTAAGAAACATGCAAATTTAAATTACATATTTCGTAATGTTTCTTGAACTTTTCAATGTTTTCTTAATGCAGCAGAGTAATTCTCTAATATGTCCATCAAGACTAGAAAATTAGTAACAATTTAATGTCAATCTTTAATATCTCTCGAACGTTTAATGTTTTTTAAAATTAGTTTTCCAATGTATCTTGATGCAGATATTAAAAAGTTCATTAAAAAGTTCGAGAAACATCAAAAATTAAAATCAATTCCCTAGTAATTCTTCACGTTTCCGGAACTGTTTAATATTTTTTTCCCTTACTAATTCTCTAGTCCTCTCAGTCCTTCAGTCCTAGCACTGAATCCTAGTAATATTAATTTCAACTTTCAATGTTTCTCGATCTTTTTGCAGTTTTATTTTTCACGAACTTTCCAATGCGTCTTAATGTGGCTAAACGTCTGCATTAAGAAACACTAAAAAGTTGCCAAAAAAAAACTTCAATCCTAAAAGCGTAAAAATTTCACCGCTCCGACGAAAAAGATGGCCGCTACGTTTCGCGGAACAAATCTCGAAAAAAACATTTTTGTATTTTTGCAAAAAGAATGCAAAAAAAAAATGTTTCCACTCTCCTCAGTTCGTTTTGAAAATTAAAAAAAAAAAACAAACTTCAAAGTCCCCAGTTTTCGACCAACCACCGTCCACCCCTTAAGGAAAAAGGATCACGAATACCGGAAGTGCGAGCTCGTGTCAAAGTTTGCGCTAGGCAGGATATCTCTTCGAACGTTTCCGCAAAAATTTCAAGAATATTCCAGAGTAAGCGACGCGCCAAAAATTCGTACGGGCGTTAATCACCGCAATATTATGCCAGATGATGTCGAAGCGTATGGTGACTGAATAATGCTCACAAATTAGTTTATTCGTACCTAATTACTAGATCATCGTAACGAAGGTAATAAGTTTATCGTAAAAACAAAAAAACAATCAGTCTACAGTGTCTCAATTGCGCGTGGGAAAGTGCGAGGAAAGTCGAACGTTTCACCGATCAATTTTTAGGATACTGACTTTTTTTTACCCACTTCCGGTAGAAGTTCGACTTGGAACTTTTTGCAAAATTTTTGCATATTTAGATTGGGAGATAATGGGTTTTAAAATTGCAACTTTTAACACTGCAGGGTCTGCATTGAAACGTAGACAGAATAATTATCCGTAAAAAATATTTATATTTATAATTTTCCGTAAAAATATCCCCTATAAGAAGACATGTAGCAGCACCGCATCGTTCCACGTATCCAACGACGTATGCTTGCGCGGCATATTTAAAATAATACTGCAGCACACATTTTTATTTGGACGTATTTTTTAATCGAACGACGTTTTTAATTAGTTACGAATTAACCGACACTTTTATTTGTTAATGAAGATAACACAAGCAATATAAAATGTTAATATTCATAGCGCAAATATCTTTTTATGATAAAAGTTTTCGACTTTAGGAACGCGATAATTGTTTTTTTCTCGAAATATTGAGCAATACTGTTCTGCGGTGTTGCCATATGTCTTCTTATTATAGGAGACAAATATTTGTTAAGGAGAATTATTCCGTCTCTACTGAACGTTTTTAGCAAAACTGAATAATAAAGGCAATTCAAAGATTTTTCACTCTTTCCCTAACTGTTTGCTATCTACACATCATTTTGAAGAAATTATAAAGACGAATGGTACGTCGAATTATGTGACTTGACTTCCGGTCAATGCAGACTCAGCAGTGTTGAAAGTTACAATTTCAAAACCCATCATGTCTCTATCTGAATAGTCGACTGTTCTAAAATTTCACTCAAACATACATAATATTTTTACTAAACGTAAAGGTTCATTAAAACATGTAGATGTAAAACACATGTAAAACACATATGATCACAATGTCTGTGATCACATGTAATCACATGAAATCACATGTAATGTCATATGATCACATGTAATGTCATATGATCACGTGTCATTACATGTGATCACATATCACAATGATCACAATAATCACAATGATCACGATGATCACAATCATCACAATGGTCACAATCATCACAATGATCACAATAATCACAATGATCACGATGATCACAATCATCACAATGGTCACAATCATCACAATGGTCACAGTGTCTGCGATCACATATGATCACAATGATCACAATGTCTGTGATCACAATGATCACAATGTCTGTGATCACAATGATCACAATGTCTGTGATCACATATGATCACAATCTCTGTGATCACATATGATCACAATCTCTGTGATCACATGTGATCACATGTAATGATCACATGTAAAACACATGATCACAATGTCTGGTTAAAATTTGAACAGTCTATAGAAATCAAGAGCGCACGCTCGTTGTACCTTAAGGGAGGACACTTATGATTCCGGCAAAATCGTCTCGAGCAAAACGCGAAAAATCGTCAATTGGCAATATTTTAACTAAAACATTTTTTCACGTATTCTCGAATAAGTATACTTTGAGAAAATGAAGAAAAAAATCGTTTTTTTTACCCGTAACAGTGGTGCTTCGCCCTAAGGGTCTTTAAGCTTGACCCGAACAACCTCAAGTGTTCCACGATCGAAAGATGAGAACTGTTTTCACTTTACGAAAATTCTTTTCAACCCACGTGCATTCTACTCCTCACGAATCCAATCGACGCCATTCGGCGTCGTAATTTCAGCACAATTTTCTACAAGAAACTGGGTCATTTTACGAGTTCTGAAAAAAAGTCAGTATCCTTTAACATTCATCGAGGCTCACTCTCGAACGAGAGAACGCATGTGTAAATGCAATTGCGGTTAGCCGAGAAAACAATTCTCGTTAGGCTCGTGACGAGGTCGGGTGACAAAAAAAAACGAGATACGAGATCACCATTGTGATCGTCGATAGACTGTTTTTTTTTTTATGACGAAAGAACGTAATTATAAGGAGGGCGCAGTATCGCAGGTAAAGAAAAAAGGCAACGAAAGGGGGAAAAAAAACGTACGTGTGCATTAGTCGATCCGATTTGTCGTAACATTTACGGGTCTATCAGCGAAACGCCTCTATCCAGTATTTTGACATAAAACGTTGTACCTATACATAGATATTAAATATATATTTGTATCCTTGCGAACGCACGAGATATTCTGTGGATACGCGATATTTTTTATTACTCTGCGAGTTGTCAGATTTGAATTTAACGTTGAGGAAAAGAAAGTGCAGGAAAGTATCTCGAACACTTCTACTTTCGACACTTGTTTGCGAATGAGATTCGACGTCTACGTGCGAACGGTGTATATTTTTTTTCCGCCGATATTTCGAGACGGTACATCGTCGGCGATTTGTTGCCGACGATGAGTCGAATCCGCGGGCGGATTTGTGGCGTTGAGCGAGAGATTTGAGTGTCAAGGTATTTAAAAATAAACGCGATAACGCAAAATTGTCTAATCTAATAATATTATCGGTCAAGGACCGTTGGCGGACGTGAACTGACTGACCTGGAGGTCGGAAACGATCGGTCGATTTTCGGGAAAGCGCGCACTTCAATTCGAGCTGCCGTTGATCGATGCTCCATAGTTCTGACCATTTTCCTCCGTCGTTTTTTCACCGAATGCAACGGTTCGGGCGTCAAAATGCGCGTCTCTTTCGCGGCTAGGTCGTGATACTCTTCGATTTTTTGTCGGCCTAACCGGAAGTTCGTTTTTCGACCCTTCTCGGTTACAGCCTCGGGCGAAAAATTCTTCGTCGACGCTCCTTTCGCCGCAACGGCCTGAAATTGATTAAAAACATTATCGCGGCAATATTGTTGATGAAAAAAAGACAGTGAGAGATAAAAAAGAGTCGATTCGGCGAGAATTTTTATACTCGCCGTGTCCGTTGGGAATTGCTCGAAGGGTGAATTTCCGCTCCGGAATGTCGCGTCGATTCGTTTCCGGCGACGGAACAACTTCCGGTCAGTCCCCGGCACGGTCTTTGAGGCGGAGTGTATCGTGCGAAAGATTCGAATATTCGTAGTGTATTGGCGAAAACGTCGCAACGTTTTCGCGTCGCTAATTGCCGTCGATGATTAGAGACAAAATAAAAATAAACAAAATTACACGAGCGTGCGTGGAAAACTGCGACGGGCCAATTAGCGACTATGGGAGATAACGATGATGAATTAGCGTAACTTTATTGCACACGTTTACGCAAAGTACGCGTACTTTCGTCGACGCGATAACAGAGTGCGCATCATTGCAATTCGTTTTACGCCGAGGCTAGCCGTCCGGTTATCGGACGAATAAGCGTATGTTTTTCGTCCGGAGAGCGACTAATTTCACGCGGTTCACGCTGTACAAGCCCCCCAAAAAAAAATCTCAAACAAACCCACCCAAAAAACGAACCCAAACCTAAAATGACAAACGCAAACAAACCACCCGAAAAAACAAACCCAAACCGAAACAAACAAACCCAACAAACTCAAATCAGACAAACCAACCCAAACCAAACAAACCAACCGAAACGCAAACAACACAACCCCAAAAAAAAACCAAAACCCAAACAAAACCAACCAACCCAAACCAAACAGACAAAAACCAAAACCCAAACAAAACCAACTGGCACAAACCCCAAACAAACCCAAACACGACTAACCGATCCAAACCCAAACAAACCAACCCAAACAAAACCCAAACAAACGCGATTGACACCACCCCCAAACAAACCCAAACACGACTAACCGATCCAAACCCAAACGCAACCAATCGGCCCAAACCCAAGCAAAATTATAAAGATTTTCTTCGGAAACTCAAAAAGACACAAACATGCCCAAACAACACAAACCCAAACAAACCCAAACCAACCAACGCAAACCCCAAACAAACCCAAACACGACTAACCGATCCAAGCCCAAACACAACCAACCGGCCCAAACCCAAGCAAAATTATAAAGATTTTCTTCGGAAACCCAAACAGACGCAAACATACCCAAACAACACAAACCCAAACAAAACCAACCAACCCAAACCAAACAAACCGACCCAAACGCAAACAAACCCAAACAACACAAGCAAAGAAAAACGAAAACCCAAGCAAAACCAACCCAAACACGACTAACCAACCCAAACACAACCAACCAACCCAAACCCAAACGGAATTATAACGATTTTCTTCGGAAACCCAAAAAGACGCAAACATGTCCAAACAACACAAACCCAAACCAACGAACGCAAACCCCAAACAAACCCAAGCACGACTAACCGATCCAAACCCAAACGCAACCAACCGGCCCAAACCCAAGCAAAATTATAAAGATTTTCTTCGGAAACCCAAACAGACGCAAACATACCCAAACAACACAAACCCAAAAAAACCAACCAACCCAAACCAAACAAACCGACCCAAACGCAAACAAACCCAAGCAACACAAGCAAAGAAAAACGAAAACCCAAACCAAACAAACCCAAACACGACTAACCAACCCAAACACAACCAACCAACCCAAACCCAAACGGAATTATAACGATTTTCTTCGGATGACTACGTGTAAATTATTCTTCCGGATAGTTTGTTTAACAATTTAACACATTCTATACGGACAATTATATATATATATATATATATGTTATTCGTCCGGATACTAGCTGACACGAGTCACAATAATATGTACGCCTACTGGAAATACGGCGTGAACTGAGCCGCTATGCGGACGAATGACATACGCTTATTCGTCCGATAACCGGACGGTGAGACACTTCGTGCGTTTCATCATATCGTACTTATCGCGAACTATTTATTCGTTATTACGGTTATAATGTCGTGTAAAGATATATATGAGCCAACTGTTTCGTTATATCCTTTATTCGTTGCATGTAAAAATAAGTTTTACACTATAAGTGTCAGTTACGATAATTATATACATTGCAAAAATTACGAGTGGATAAGTGATTTCTTTCTCACATCTTATTCGGACAATGATTCGAAGTTAATTCGAACCTCAAAATCCATCGGGCATACTTAATTCTTTTCTTCGGATCACTTATCGGAGAAGTGGTCGAAAATGCTTCTAAACTGTGACAACTATATACACTGGTGGAATTAGATCTGGACACCTTTCAAATTTTTACAAATCTCGCATCTATTGACTATTTTTACGTCGTGATCACTCATTTTTTTATATTCTTAGGAAAGTAGGCACATGGAGCCAAATATTGAGTGGAAACATTACAGATTTAAATAAAAACATTACAATATCATTTCGGCGCAGCAGAATATACACAACTTGTACCTAAATATTAGAAGAAGCTAATTTCCATAAAAAGTGCCCAGTCCTAATTCCACTAGTGTGTATACCAGGTCGATTCACAATTATAAAGTTTTCCTTTTTAAAAAAAGACGTTTTTTTTTAAATGCCTTGTGACAACAATCTACGGAAATATTCGCATTCAAAGTATATGGGTAAATATGTAGAAAAGGGGACCGTTCAAAAAAAAAATATTGAACCAAAGTTACGACGTATTTTTTCGTTCTCTTGACAGATGTGTCAACAAAATTTTTGCTATATAACATAACATATAAATAACCCAAACAAATCCAAGCAACCCCAACGAATCCAAACATTGAAACATTACGTAACAATCTTATAGATTCCGAAGTTCAACTAATGGAGACGCTTGTTTGGCGTGCCAGGAACATGTAAGCATTGTCCGATGCCCTACCATTGTAACCCTAAATACACTGGTGGAATTAATTTTTAACACTTTTCAATTTTTTTTTTCATTTCGCGTTTATTGATCATTTTCACGTTATCGCGTATTTCATATTCTTGTCAAAGTAGGCTTATCGGGACAAATATCGGGACCGTGTAGACTAGCCGAAAATGTGTACAATGTGCTCAGTTCTGTTGTTGGTTTTCGGAACTCCAAGGTGACGGTTAAGAGATAACACCACTCTAGGATTTTAAATAATCGTTTTTTTTTCTTACAAATACTTTTAGGTCACAAAAACAATATGCAGTTGGTCCAGTAGCGATTTTTAAAATTTTTCAAAGGATGTTGTGTCCAAATTTGAGAATGGTAATAAAATTTGACACGTCGTTATGTAAAAGATTTGAAAGGTTGTGTAAAAATTTCACGTCGATTAGGAAGCTGGCGACTGAGAAATTAGAAAATACAAAAAAAATCACACTTGAGGCAAAACATATAAGAATATCGTGGCAACGTTGCATAGACCGAAAGTAGCGGGAAATTTGAATACTCATTTTCGTTCACGGACGACGTCGTTCCTTGCACCACAATGCCACTTTTGTTTTTGATCTACTTGAAATAAAAAAACGATCATTCATAAATATATCTTCTGTTTCTTGAAAACAAATATCAAAGTTTGCTGTTTGCTAGTAGAATTGCAAAGTTACTTCAGTTTCCATAAGGCTGCGTGTAATTTATGAATTGTAATTTCTCAGTAGCCAGCTGCCTAATCGTCATGAAAATTTTATACAACCTTTCAAATATTTTACATAATAACCTGTCAAATTTGTAAAATTTTATTACCATTTTCAATTTTGGACACAACATCCTTAAGTATAAATTATCGATTTAGATCAATAATCAAAAAAAGTTTCGCTTTTTTTAAACTGGGAAGACGGATTACTCGAACACCTTTGCACGGATCGATTTGAAATTTTGATAGTAGCTTCACTATAACATTCTCCATGGGAGTACGTAGCCATTTTTTGATTGAATGTAAACTTTTTTTTTTATAAACAATTTACTGCTTATTTTTAGGGGAAAAAATCGATTTATTTCTCTCAAAGGGCGCTTCTTTTCAAAATTTGAAAAAAATCCCTACGTAGTCCCATAGCTAATAATATGTAGATTATAATTTTTTTTTTGTTTTTGTTCCAGGTCTTATACTTTACGAGAAAACCGTCCTCCCGTGAAGCTATTTGTAAAAAAACACGTTTTTCAAAATGGGCTCTATCGCCGCCATTTTGTATGAAAATTATACTGTTTTTTTAATACTTTAATACGTTTTAAATACACCCTTTCAAAAGAAATCCTATTCCTTTTTTCATACTCCCAAAATAAATTGTCAAAGTTAGGCCTTATTTTCTGCCGCTAGAGTGCTGTTTCTCTAAATGGAGACAGCTGGGTTTATTCGTATTGCAACGTTAGAGGTGAAATTCTTGGATCGTCGCAAGACGGATAGAAGCGAAAGCATATGTCAAAAATGTTTTCATTAATCAAGAACGAAAGTTAGAGGTTCGAAGGCGATCAGATACCGTCCTAGCTCTAAATATAGACATGACCAGAACCGAGCCTATTAGGTGTAGCTACAGTAAGAACGTAGGAAAAAAAACTTACAATTCGATATCTCGAAAAAAGATTTCCAGTCGCCAAAAATCCTTTTGGGGATCTCTTAGAATATTTAAAAGACGCTCCACCAGAAAATTGACCTTTTCGGAACTTTATCCGCTAATTTCTCTTAAAAGTGTCCAGAATTAATTCCACTAATGTACAGTATTCGCAGGACAATCATTTCAACTTTCTTCGCTTCGTACCATGATCAATTGTAGAGAACGATCATTTTAAATAGCGTATCCATTGGTAGAAGGTAAATATACGCCCAAATAGTGGTTTAACTTTTTTTCTCCGGAAAAGGCCCTTTTTCTAGATATCCACCGAAATATGAAAGATGCGATTTGTGAACAAAATACAGGAACGGCTCGCGAGCCTGTAACGCGAAAGATCAATCGGATAGTTCTACAGTATTAATTATCATCCCGTTCTTCGTGAATCTATTGTTTCTTACAGTTATTATTGTATTTCCGAAACATTTTACATATACATATATATATCATTTGTAAAACTTATTTAGTTGAATGTCGTGTACGAAAAAGATCGAAATAAATACCTCTCTGTGGACCACTCGAATCCCATCTTTTTAAAACTTCCAGAAAAATTAGACTTTCGAAATACGTCGAATGAAAGTGGCACTGAAGTTTGCATCGCTGGAATGCAACGGAAATTCTTCTTTCTTCCCTTTTTCTCCATTTTATTGTTATGCAAAATATTTTTCGATTCAGATTAATTGTAGCTCTCTGACAAGGATCTCAAAAAAGTTTATTGTAGCTCCGATCTAGTTACAAATTGCATTTAGGGAGAAAAAGAATTTCGTTGCATTCCAACGGGACGAACTTCAATATCGCGAACGGAAAGCTTCAAGAGCGGGTAGATGGCTTTGGGCGAGAAAAAAATGTGCTGGTTTTCGTGTTTTTTTTTTTTTAAAGAAAATGTTTCTTTGCCATACTTGAGACTTTGGGTATGTTTTGTTACTAATTTTAGATGTTACATGGTACTTCTTTTTATTGATCTTTAAAAGGAGCAGAGGTATGGCACAAAACTGCATTTTCAAAACTGGCCTGACGTATGGCTAAAAAAGTAATCGACCGATCCCGATGAAATTTGGCATAAATCTTTCCAACCTACCTTATTGTCCAAAACATGACCCCACGTGTTAAAATTGTTTTTTAAAAGTATTTTTATTACAAAATATAGCAATTGTAGGAGATATCGGCGCTAGAACGTTTCCGAACTTTCTGAAATCCATATTTTTCGAAAAATTGTAACTTCTGAAATACATGCGATAAAAATTTAAAAATTTGTGAAAGGACTCCTTGCATAGTATACTATTTTATATAAAAATTTTTTTTTAATTAAAAATGGTCAGGGTCACGGCCGAGCGAAATGGCGTGGAATGCCTCATATATATATATATATATAAATGAATATTATATAATAAGTATATATTACATTTTTTTAAATTAATAAAATATGCTTTTTTGGCATCGAAACCCACGTACCTCCTTAATGAAAGAAAAATCTTGATTGATTTTTTCAGATTGGACCCACCGGCATACGCCGCAACCCGTTGAAAAAATAAAAAAATAAAAGAAAATACCACGTAACAGCCAAAAGTAGTAATAAAACATGCCCTAAGTCTCAAAAACGGTGAATAAATCTTTGCTTCGAAAAAAAAAGTCACGAAAGACTGCGCTTTTTCCTCGCCTAAAAGTACCTCTCCCTTAAAGAATTCGACTTTTACGGTCGCAAAAACGCGCCGTTGCCCCTTACATTGAATCTTGAATGACCGTCGTCGAGAATAACCTCGTGAGGCTACTTCGCGGTAAACCTTTTTCACACGGGCAATCGCGATTGGGAGCCCGATTGTGGTCGTTCGTTATCGCACTTCGTCTGAAACTCGACAACGTGCAATTTCATCATCGAAGCCACGACGAGATACTGTTTGGCCTCGTGCTCCGTAACGCTCAGATGAGTTACAGGATCGGGCGTAAATTTCAGAGTCGCCGATCGCATGGTCGCGAGATCCAAAGATTCCAAACGATCCTCGACGTGAACGATGCGCACGTCACCTGCGCGAAAATAACGCGGAGTTGAGAAACGTAGATTTTTCGATAAATTCGTCGGAAGTGTGGTAGAGATGGATCATGCCTGATTCGAAGCCGAGGAACAGGAAGCCCAAGTGACAAAGAATTTGGGTGACGTTCGAGCTGAGTTTAAGATCGCGTTGAACGTTGTAGAATTTCCACTGCCTGCAATCCACGGAGAATCCTATCTTCGAGCCATCGACTGAAAATTCAAATTACTCGTCAATTGAGAGCGAAATTATCGGTTAAGGGGGGAGATCCCTTTAGGCAGCCGAAAATAAGCGAATTTTAAAGATTTTTTCTGTCGAAAATATTCATACTGGATCATTAAAATTTTATGTTCGATTATTGATTATTATTCGCATATTTTTATTATATTATTTGTTGTTTAATTGTCATTTATGGTATTGCATTATTTATTGTTTATTTATTGTATTATTTATTATTCATTTATTATTAATTAATTCTTTATTTATTATCTGTTTATTGTTGATTTATTATTTACTTTTTATGGGTTCGATCGTTCCATTACATTTTTCATTTACCCAAGATTTTTCCAATATGTAGAATTCGCAGCTGTACATATAAATGTTGAGGCGTAAATTATTTACGTATTGTTATTAGATGATTTATTATTTATTTTTAATTTATTATATTACATTATTTATTATTTGTTACTTATTTATTACATTATTTATTGTTTATTGGGTCGATCTTATTATTGCATCTTTAATTTCCCAATGATTTGTTTTGTAAAATAATATTTGAAAATGGTCGCTGTAAGACACTTGCTTCAGAGACGGTTACCGCCTGACGAGTTGTTCCACGGCGTGCAGCCTAGAACCTGGCGCGTTGATCTGAAACATCACCAAGAAGTTTTACATTTTAACCCACGTAAAACATCACCAAGAAGTTTTACCCACACGCTCCACGTGAACCTGAAAATCCAAATAAAAGTGAAAATTCGACAAATGGTACGTCTTTGAAGGAAAATGTTGTGTCCTTTAATTAAATTTTCCAATAGTATTTGTTGAAGAGAAAGTCTTTTTTTCATTCAAATCATTTTCACGGTACTTTAGGCTCAGATAGAGTGGGTTTGTTTGGGTTTTAGGTTAGGTTATTGGTTGGTTTCGGTTTTAGGTTAGGTTTTGGGTTTTAGGTTTAGGTTTACGTGTTTTAGGTTAGGTACTTTAGGTTCAGATAGAGCGTGTGGGTCTGAAAAATCTAAAACTTCTTGGCTCTGACGTTTCGAATCAATGCATCAGGCGCCAAGTTGTACGTCGTGGAACAACTCAGCCGCGAACCGTCTTTGGAGCGTCCTAAATGCCATTCTTGGCTTTCAAGACTTTTTTTTTTTATTTTAAGACTTTTTTCAAATGGAGGAAAAACGAAGGATATTATATGAAGATAAAATTTGAATTATGTAGGATAAATAGTTTGAACGGTATTTCTTTCGCTTATTTTCGGCTGCCTTAAGGGATCTCTCCCTCTCAATAGCCAATGATTGCAGATCCATCGATCGGCGCAGTCGTCGATATTGAGCTGAATAACTTTATCAAGCGTTTTGCGTGATATCATTGGTGACGGAAAAGAGCTCACTTCCGGTTGTCCAGAGGATTCCCGATTTTCCAATATCCACGTGACCGTCGCGTCTCAAATTCCACGGCGACGAGTGAATCTGCTTGAAGTCGCACTGCGACGAGCTCGCGTAAACGTTTATTCGACGCTCGCGATAGTCCGTCGTCGACATCAATAGCTTGAAATTTATATGTAAAAAAAATATTCAAAAAAGCTTTTATTGTACTAAAATATGTACTAAATAGGAGTAAAATTTTATTTTTTATTCTATTTTCACTTTCATTTTATTTATGTTGTTTATTTTACTACTTTACTACTTTACTACTTTTATTGTAGTAAAATATGTACTAAAAAGTAGAAAAGTATTTTTTTTTACCAAGTCACCCATATGTGACTATAAATAAAAGCTTGGGGCGCTCAACTTTTTGATTGTTTGACAAATATGATCAATTGAGTTTCGTTAATCGTATTTAATTTGGCACTATAGTAATAAGAGAAATTATTATCGCAGGTCTATACTCAGGTTCAGGAGTTTTATTGAAGAAATCTAAGGTTGTTTTACCGTAAATTAAATACAGTTGATATGTTACCGGATTTATGTACATTAAATATTATATGTGTAAATTTTGAGCGCCGCAAGCTTTTATTTACAGGCACGTATAGGTGACTTGGTAAAAACATTATTTCATACTTTTCAGTACATTGAATAAAGGCTTCTTTTTGAAAAATATTTTCGTTACGTATAATTCATTTTCTACTTTTTGGTCTTTAATTGATTTTAATAGTTAGTTGTTAGTGGTAGATCACTAGTTTACGAGTTTACGAGTTTGCACGTGAGGAACGTGGAATGCTTGTAACAAATAACAAAGGCTGTAATTGGGATTGAACTTACGACTGATTGCTGTATATAAATGTTTCACATACAAACACAGGAGGCTACACATTTGTTTAGTGCTTATGCGTTAGTGAGATTTTATATGGCTGATTAAATATTGCTAATTTTACATGAAAAGTTGAAATTTTTGTTGAATTTTATTGAATTTTGTGGAGTAGCCAACATTTTTTCAGAATTGCGTTTGAAATTTTTTTTTTAAGGGAGCTTTCCAGTGTGAAATTTTCAAAAAATCGATTTTTTTTTTTTTGTTTTATCGAATAGTATACACTCTTCCGAATATTCCCTGAAATTTTCATGCCGAAATTCAGATTATTTCGGTTACTGTACAGCATTTCTTGGAAGAAGGCAACGGAGCGCTACAGCTACAGCGAAACTTTGAACGCGTTTTTCTCGAAACAGCATTTTTCAAAACGGTGTCCAACTTGGAGGGCAGAGTTTTAAAGCTATCGAGTTGAATTTTTTACACAATATTCTTAACGTCATTGTTTATCGTGCTATGGAAGCTTTTTTTTTTTTTTGACATCTTCCTATTTTTTTGTAAAAAAACTGCCAAAAAAAATGCTAAAATCGATACTTTTTGTTCAAACCGGCGCCATTTTTGCAAAAAAAAAAAAAAAAGCCTCCATAGCACGAAAGCCAATTATATACCGATCAATAATCTTTTTGTGTTTTTTGTTTCAGATCAAAATTGTGACCCCCAACGTGGACACCACATCCAAGTGCATTTTCTGCAACAATTGTTTCATCATTTTTATAGATATTAATTAATAAATAAATCGATCTTTAAAAAATTGTTTTGTATTCTTCAATACCCAATTAATATACAAAAAAAAACCAGACCGATTAGATTATTTTTTCTTTAAAAAAAAAATCGCGAAAAACAGCGATTTTTCGGGCTGTCACACTGGAAAGCTTCCTTAATAAGTGGACGGGCTCCATTTGGGAATTGTGGGGTTTAGGACAATATATATCAAGAAAAGTAGGCAAAATGAAGGTAAATTTATCCTCTTTAAAACGCCGCACGGGAAATTTGACTATCTTTATTTTTGAGTTCGCTATCTAACTTTTAGTGCGGCAAAAGATTTCGACTGGTGCGCTCAAACTTTTGGCCGGCAGTGTATAAAAAACATACTACTTGCATGCACCTTTTAGATACACGTTTGCAAAATTTCCGCTTCCAAGTAGCCAAAGACTCTGCATTGTAAGCTTCACTCGCGAGATTTTCTCATGGAGAAGTAGTTACCTCGTCGCCCTCGGCCGTGGTGAAATTGACGAAACCAATTTTGGGCAACTGTAGCGATCTGGGTTCAAGCCCGGATCCGAGTCGTTCAACCTTCAAGGTGTACGACGTCCTCAGCTCGTAGTCCAAAGAGTCCTCTTCGGCCGTCAAGTAAGGAATCAAGGTGTAACAGTAGTCGAGGCATGTACTAGATTATAATTCCGTGCTCAGCTTGATCAGGAAATTCGTATCAAATTTTCAGGGTGACTAGTCTGGAGACCGGAAGAAGGGGTGAATTTCGACAATTTGTTGTGGTTAGCCCGTCGATAGAATAGAAATTGTGCTCAGTAGCGTTTATTCTACGTATCTTCGGGTATCTTTACGATTTTTTTCAGTAGATTTTGTAACGAGTTGGCAGCGCTGAAGTTGGATGAAGCGAGTCACCTTTGGCCAATAGTGTCCTGCGGCAACATCGCATCCCCAATTCTTCGCAGATAGACTCGATTTTTCCTTTTGATCCTTACAATTCACATCGTAACGCGTAGAACATTTTTTTTATACTTTGGAAACTTCTTCCGAAAACATTAGTTTCGGTGATTTTTCGTATCGAAAACAATTTTTTTTAAAGTTACGGCGACGATCCAAAAATCAAGGTTGCTTAAGTAAAATAAGTTTCGAGGAATAACTAAGATGATTGAAAAATCGTTTGGACATTCATTGGTATGTTTATTAACAAAGTCGCGTACCGAATTACATTTAAAAATATTAATAATATTATTATATTTTGGATATTATTATTATAATATTCAAATATTAAAGTTACAATTTCGTGAAGGACCTTTGAACCTGTTGATCCGAAACGAACAAAAAACCTGTTTTTTTCTCAAAATAAATAACAGTGTCGAAAACTTGACCGAGCTTTTTTCTGTCATCGCGTTTCAATCGTCGAAAAGAATTTTTTTTAATTTCCAGATGAGCAATGACATCATTATTATTAACTAGTGAAAAAAATGATAAGAAAAACGTCGATGCAGAGTAAATTACCATTACACTGAATAAGTTTACCAAATTTCAAGTCCGTCTGTTAATTAGACGTCGAAAAATCGTGGACACCGTTTCGAAAAGCAGTTTTGAAAAAAAAACGCGATAAAAAATGTTCCCAGCAGTTCTATCGTAATCATAAGTTTTTGTTACTTTACTGCCATTCCTGCACCATATGTTGGACCTTTCTCTTAAATTCGAGTTGCCTCAGACTACGAACGAGTGTTTTTTATCTTCACGGTAACCTAACCTCTCAAACATGCACGAATTTATCAAAATATCGATGGTTCTCGATTTCTCGGCGTACTGCGTAGGCAAACCTCATCCAGAACTCAAAGTATTTCGAATTTTCGTTCCGGGTAAAAAATTGATCTCTCTCTCTCTATCAGACAAAACTGACCGCTCCATGCAGCTTCAACACCACCTTTTTGTTACAAAATCTTGTGAAAGCATTTGTAAAGATACTCCTAGATATGTAGGAAATAACGCCACTGGACGATATTCCCATTCCATCAACCAGGCCTTCACGAAAAGTAATCGAAATTCACCTTTTACTACAGGCTCTAGACTGCTAGTTTCCGTGACGTTGAAGTTTGCATAGTCGGAATGCAACGAAAATCGATTCTTTTTACTTATCGATTCATTTTTAGCTGTGAGAATCATTCAAAAGTTTCTACGTATTCTCATTTGAGATTTTCAGCCTCTTGGCAAAAGAAAAGGATTCTGGATGACCACAAAAATATAGAAATGAAAAATGAACAAAAGAATCAATGAGTTTCAACGATGAAAACTTTAACGTCATTAGTCTCCCTCAAGTTCGAGCAAAACGTTTGTGTCTTTCTCGTCTCACCTTATTAACGTTGGTCTTCTGTATTGGACCTCTGCGATTTGTTTCCTCGCCACCACATCCCAGTGCTTTATCAACGTGTCGTTTATCGTCTCCGAATACGTGACAGCTCGAATATCGTCACCTGTACAGGCGAGGCAAATTCATACAGTCGCATTTTGAGAAGAGAGCGCCGTGCGGGGTCCTGACCTTTTCTCCAGAGCCAGACTCCGTGCACCGGACAGGGCATAGCGTAGAAAGGAGCGTCGTCGGGCTTGGTCAGGTCGTAATAACAACCGGTAGTGAACATACTGCCGATCGCGATGATGTTGCCTGTTTTTCGATATATTCTTAGATGAAGATAAGTCGACGAAGTAAGTTTTCCCGACCGGAATATCATACCCGTGACGTCGAGGCAAGTGACATGATCGATGGTGACCGGGAAGGTCGATTGCTTGGGGGTTTTGTCCAGGAGCGTGTTCCAGCCGATCCACGAGCGGTACAAAGACTTCCATATTCGGTAGTGTCTCTTGGAGTTGTCGAGGAGGTCCAAACGGATCTCAGGGTCGGCGTGCCTTTCGAGAATGGGGATCCAGTACTTCTTGGGTATCTCCCGCTGGCACTTTTCGTAATACTTGAACGTTCGCTAAAAGTATTCATGGCATTTTTTTAATCGATTTGCTCTGAGCATGTTGCTTTCTTCTCGTTTCTTCCGAAGGAGCAATTTTCTGTCGTCCGAAAGTCGGCTAAATGGGTGGCTATCGTAACTCGAAGGTTATTTTAAAGTTAAGCACGCATAAAGATAACTTATGGATAACTTCGAAGCGAGCATTCGGTACCCATTTGGACAACTTCTGCACAACTATTTAGAATTCGATATTTGGTTTGGACTTACCCGCATTACACGTTTCACGATTTCGTGCCATCGCTTGGACACTGTCGACAACTTCGCGAGAACGAAAACGTCCAAGCGGCTCAGTATATCTTCCCACAATTCTTCCGGAAGCGCCTCCATTTCGGAATGTCTAAAAACAACAACGGGCTCAACGTTTATCCAGGTATTTAAGGGGCTATAACAGTGTGACACTTTTAAAAAATCGCCTTTTTCGACAGTTTATACTTTCAAGAATATCCTGTAAAAATGTCAAGGCCGTATCTCTGGTACTCCCCGAATGGCAGCCTTCTAAAGAACAACCGCTCGTAGGTATAAAATGCCCCAGTTAAATCTTTAAACGCGTTTTTCTCGAAATGAGATTTTTCAAATTTGCTGACATTGTAACTCAAAGAGCAATTGTCCGATTGCTCGAATATATTTACTCTACAATGACGTAAGATATTTTTGATTGGATGAAAATTGACGATTTGGTATTGAAACAAACGACCATTTTATAGGCAAGACCACTTTTTTTCATAACTACGCCATTTTGTTACATTTTGATATTTTTCGGAAATCCTACGTCATTGTACAGGAAATACCTTCCAGTTTAACATTTTTTCCTTTTTCGGTTTCAGCTACTCAATCGGCCGGAATCATGTCAGCAGTGGAGGAACTTTTTTTTGGCGCCTCCGAAGGCAGCGCATAAGTCGCTTGGATCTAAATATTTTTCTATGAAAAAATGATGTAATATAGGTCAAATATAGCCAAATATATTCTTTATTTTCCGAAATATTTAATTGAGTACTTTTCTTCCAAAAATTTCCCGAAAATCACCCAAATTTTTAGCGTTCACACTGGTACAGCCCCTTAAAATGGTAGGAATTCGCGCCGTTGCGATGAGACCGGGAATTCCCGTCTTGTTTTTTCATCGGATCGTAACGCCCTCCCCAACTAGCACGGTCATTTTCAAAAGTGACAGTTTCAGAATTATTCACTATTTCGAGGGAAAAATCATCAAAATAACGTTCGACCGAACGCTTTTCTCAAGCCATTTATATAAATTGTGAAAATTGAGTACATTTTGCCGACGTTACTTTACCGATCCACCGGTAAAGTAACGGTCACTTTCGAAAGGGGTTACTTGGCGCTTGAGTCGCGTGTAAACTTCGAGCACTTGCGTAAGGTTGGGTTAGTCATTTCTAATGCTCGTCGTGTCATCGTTGCCCGCAATCGCACACGTGTTCAATTCCGTAATCTCTAAATCAAGTGGTACACGTCATTGAATTTGATACCGGTTCCGGTAATACTCACGAATTCGGTGCAACTCTCTTCCAGAAGAATAATAACTGACGATTTTAATGCACAAATTAGGTTGGAAAATTCACCTCAAGTTTGTCATCAACTTAAAGTTGCCACTGAACTCAAGGCTTCATATATTTATTCGAATGACTCATCTTTCGAGTTCTACTCGTGTTAAAAAAAACAACAATAACAAACCTGACACTGCACTGAAGATAGGCACACCAATGACCAGCTGATAATGTCCAATGTCCAATTTCGGAAGACACGTGGTTCTTTGAAAGTTATTTCGCACAGAAATGAAAAAGACGCCATACAATATGCAAATGCTAGCGATTGGTGGGGGTCGTGCGGTCACGTGATCGTTTATCTAAACGATGGCATCTCGAGTCTTATCTTTCCGATACGTTCTTACAACTCTATTCATTTACTGTGTCAACTTTAGCTATAGGCTTCTCCTTCCGAGGAGATTGCCTCGGTCGCCGAACGCGTTACTGTTGGTACAGAGACACTAGTAGGAGAGCAAATTCTTCGAGCCCGCTTAAAGTTACCGGGAAACGGAGCAGCCAGTAAAAAGCTGCCTGGTAACTTTACCAACATTCGGCGGTCTCTCGACGCGATTGGCTGCTATTGCACACTGCCCGTTGAAACCAGGGAGACTAGAGAGCAGTGGACACAGCATAGGCCAATACGTAGTTCTAGCGTCTTGAAAAATCCGACTTGCAAAAGTTCCAGATCGTGCCACGAGCAGCTCTCCTGACGATACGTCTAAACTAATAATTATAATGGTCCAAACTTAACGCATGCGCACAAATAATAAAAGAATTTGATTTCGATGTGTTTTGTGCTCCGCTTTGAGACTCATTTTTAATATTATTGTGTTTTGTAATATTGAAAAAATCTTCGCGAAATTGTTTTCTTCAAAGCCCAAGGTAGAATTATTTTCAATATTGCTCCCAATCAATCGTCATTAGGGTTAGCCTTCAGTATCTTTTTTCATGCACGTAGTTCAGTTCATGAGGAACATAACCTTTACGCTTCATTCTCCCTGGAGTGATAAGCATAAAATGGAGCATAATTTATAAATTATTTTTCTTGCAAATACAACTGCAATTTTTTTACAAGTCCCTTTTTTCTCCAGTGCAGTTGCATTTACAAGCCACGTAAAGAGTAACGTTCCCCACCACGAATGTGCTGTCAACAGCAACCCAGAGCACGCTAAGAGCACGAAGCTAGTAGGCGGAGCTATCGATCGGACACAAACGATCGCAGCGCCTCCTTATATGCTCCGTTTTTGCGGAAGATTCGTAAGCACTGTGTGTCCACTCCTTATCGCTAGTCTCCCTGGTTGAAACCGTCGCGTGGATGTTTTGCCGGGGGAAGCCCCTTAACGAACAACACTGTTTACGCGTACTAAACAAAATAAACGCGTTTCGTTCATTCTCGTATTCTCGTCTCGCACCGAACGCACGAGAAGCCCAACGAGCTACGAGAGTAACCACGAGTGAATTTTCGATTCTCGCGTGCTCGAGCGTGGCGTCTTCTCGCTGGTAATCTCATTGTCAAAATGGCGCTGTCCTGTGCAAGTAAGTCACTCGTTTATCACTTTTTTTCCATTCTAACACCCATACAGCAATAATTTCAACGTTATATCCTTCTCAATACCGATCGAGACACGCGTGTCGCAATTCCATCGTTTTCGCGTTTGAAATGCCTCGCGTCGAGCGCCCCGGCTAAACATAACCTCAAAATCCTCCGTTGTTTATATGCCCGGTAAAAGTTTTGCAAATTCCGCAGTTTCGAACGAGGTGCCCGAGCATCCGGTCGTCTCGCCGCTGTCCGGCGCGATCTTCGAGAAACGTCTCATCGAGAAGTACATCTTGGATAACGGCGTAGATCCGATCACAGGCGCGGACCTCAGTGTCACCGATCTGATAGACATCAAGAGTGAGCACGCGTCTATTCGGGCCGTGGCACGAGTCTGAAGACGAATCTAAGCCGCGTTTCCGTTTCAGCCACGCCGATCGTCAAGCCGAAGCCGCCCAGCGCCACGTCCATTCCGGCGATACTGAAGATACTCCAGGACGAATGGGACGCGGTGATGCTGCACTCGTTCACTCTGAGACAGCAGCTGCAAACGGCCCGGCAGGAGCTCTCGCACGCTCTTTATCAGCACGACGCGGCGTGTCGCGTCATTGCGCGATTGACGAAGGAGGTGACGGCGGCTCGCGAGGCTCTGGCCACTCTGAAGCCACAGGCCGGAATCGCCCAGATCGCGGCCATTCCGCAACCGGTAGATTTTCGTTTTTTCTCGTAACGCCTCGACGGCGGAGTCGCTTCGAGGATTACAGAATTTTTGTTTCGCGACACAGGCGGTGGCGGTCGAGGCTGGTGGAACGGCGGCTCAACCGACCGAGCAGGCTGGAATTACCGACGACGTCATCCAGAAACTCCAGGAGAGAGCGACGGTGCTGACGCAGGAGAGGAAGCGCCGCGGTCGATCGATCCCCGAAGATCTACTGCCCCAGGACAGCATTCGCGCGTTCCAAACTCTCGCTTCACATCCCGTAAGGCTTAGACTCGTCGAGGAAAGAAGAAGTTGCGGTGCGATGCTTGATCGTTTATCCTCTTTCGTCCGCAGGGACTTCATTCCGCCAGCGTTCCTGGCATCCTCGCGATCGACATTCACGGCGCCGACACGAGCAAGATACTGACCGGCGGTGCCGACAAAAACGCGACCGTATTCAACAAAGACACGGAACAGGTGGTCGCGATACTCAAGGGACACACGAAAAAGGTACGAAGGGCGCAATGAGAAGGCGATGGTGGTTGTCGATTGTATTGAGTGGAGGGGAATAAAAATGTCTTGTGATCCTGAATCAGGTGACCAGAGTGATATATCATCCTGACGAGGACGTCGTGATGACCGCATCGCCGGACACGACGATTCGCGTGTGGAACGTCGAGACCAGTCAAACGACGCTTTTGCTCAGAGCGCACGACGCACCTGTGACCGGTCTCTCGCTTCATCCGACCGGCGATTACTTGCTCAGCTCATCGCTGGATCAACATTGGGCGTTCTTGGATATTCGCACCGGCAGATTGCTCACCAAAGTATGGGCGCTTTGCAATCCCTCGATCGTCCTCATTTTCTTCGTGGTTGCGCCATTGCGAAAGAGCAACCGGAAGTGCATACTTTGAAAGACAAAACAACGAAATTGTTTCACTTTCGATCACTTTTTCCCACTAGCTCGACACTGCGTTTTCCTTTTTAGAAACGTCCTAAAAAAACAATTCTCCTTCAGGTATCCGGTCCCGGAAGTCAGCCTTTGACGACCGCTCAGTTCCATCCGGACGGTCTTATATTCGGCACCGGTACTGCCGATTCCCAAGTGAAGATCTGGGACCTGAAGGAACAGTCGAACGTGGCGAATTTCCCCGGTCACTCGGGCCCCATAACCGCCATAAGCTTCTCCGAGAACGGTTACTACTTGGCCACCGCCGCCGAGGATTCGTGCGTCAAATTGTGGGATCTGCGGAAATTGAAGAACTTCAAGACCCTTCAGTTGGACGACGGATACGAGGTGAAGGATCTCTGCTTCGATCAGAGCGGCACTTATCTCGCCGTCGCTGGCACCGACGTCAGGTCAGTCTTCGCAAACACAGACAAACCCAAACGCGCTACATTGACGCCAACTTCTCCGAAAATTTCGTACTCGGATGGACTTTTGGTCTCGAAAATTCATCAAAAATCTACGAAATTTGCAAAGACATATCAAAATTCAGAAAAAATAAACGGGCTTTGTAGACGAATTCGAAAATTCGTGAAGAGTTCACGAAATTTGGGAAGAACAAACAAAATTCAGAAATAATCGAGAAGAGTTTACAAAATTCAGTTAAAAATTACCAAAATTTATAGAAAATCGACCAAATGTATAAAGGATCGACGAAATTTCGAATGAATTTACGATGTTTTGAACGAATTTACAAAATTTGGAAAAAATAACGAAATTTATACAAAAACGAGACAATTTATAAAGAATTTGCGAAATTGAGGGAAAAAATCAAAATTTCAAAAGTTGGTAACAAAATTAACAAAACTTATTTTTTTAAATGACAAAATTCATAAAGGATAAACGAAATTAATAGAAAATAAAGATAACGCATGAAAAAAAAATACGAAATTTAGAAAGAATCAACAAAATTCCGAAAAAATCGAAAAGAGATTACGAAATAAAGTTTAAAAAACTAACAAAATTCATTAAATATTTACGAAATTTGGACAGAAATATCAAAATGTTGAACGAATTAACGGACTTTATAGAAAAATTTGAAAATTTATCCACAATTCACGAAATTTGGGAAGAATGAACAACATTCAGGGGAAAAAAGCAGCAAAAGTTTACAAAGTTATAGCAAATCGACAAAATTCATAAAAGACTAACGAAATTAAGAAAGAATTTACAAAATTCGGAGAAAAAAATCAAAAAGACTTTACAAAATTCAGTAAAAAATAAACCAAATTTATAGGAAAATGACAAGATTCGTAAAGGGTAAACGAAATTAATAAAATATAAATATAATGTACGAAACAATTACGAAATTTTCAAAGAGTTAACAAAATTCAGGAAAAATTCGCAAAGGATTTACGAAATTAAGTTTTAATAAACCAACAAAATTCACAAAATATTTACGAAATTTAGAGGGATTAAAAAAAAACGATCTAAAATTGACAAAATTCATAAACATACGAAATTTGGAACGAATCAACAAAATTCGGAAGAAATTGACAAAATGTATGAATCGATGTGGTTCCGTTTTAGAATTTACCTGTGCAAGCAGTGGCAAGAGTTGAAGGTTCTGAACGATCACACGGCAACCGCGACCGGTGTGCGCTTCGGAAAACACGCGCAGTACATCGCCTCGACGAGTATGGACCGAACGCTCAAGCTCTACGGTCTTCCGTGAGTTCAGGTGCGATAAATTGTCCGTCGCCACGGAGCGCTCCGTCGAGAGGTAAATTTCGACGGGAACGCGTGCCAAAGTGTGGCCGAACGATACGACGGATTTAACGGCAGACGCGGGACACCGTGCGATTTTTTTTGTCCTATGAATTATCACAAACCACCGACGACTCTTGAGAGTTTTAGAATAACTGAAAGAGAATGGACGATCGGAACTACAAAGTTTACGAGCTCGACGAGGACATCGATGAGGCGAAAAAAATCGTTTTCCAGCTCGCACGCACGGAAGGAAAATAAGAAATTCTCAACACGATTTTTATCCATAAAAACGTATCAATTTTTCGTTTATTGCTGTAGGTATAAAAGAAATAAATATCCACATGCCACCTTACGCGCATTTTCATTCGTCCGCCGTAACTATTCGCAATCCCTGAAAGTCTTGGCGCCTCTCGCGGCCCAAGGCAGAAGCTTTACTAGTATGGTAAACCTGGTCAAAATACGTTGATAACAATAGACAAAATATAAAAAACGCAAAATTATTTGAGATTTTGCCGTGTTGCAAGACGAATAATGAAAGTAAATTGTTCCATTGTCACCTAAAGATAAAGTGGTTTAGAAAAAGTAGGGTGGGAATCGGAAATTCGAACGATCAATATTCAGAAGGACCGAAATTTCGAATTCAGTAATGACTAACGTTCCAATATACATAGATTAATCTTACGATAGTCTGTAAAATAGTTAATCGAAATTGTGAATACAAAAATCTCGACGTTGATTTATAGCGAAAAAAAATATAAGATTTAACAAAATAATGAGACAATATCGATTGGCCTGTAGATATACACCAAACCATTTCCAGACGTCAAACCAGAGTCGAATGGTACGCTTGGCTAACTGGGCAGCGATGGGCCAAAATGGCGAATGGTCCGGATGGCGAACACTTGGGATCGAGCTTGGGATACTACTTCAGAATGAAGATGGCAGATGGCGTTAGTAGTCAGTCGGATCAGAGTCACGCCATGTTCGCCATTTCGGACCATCGATCATTTGCGTTTTTGAGATCTACACATTCGAAGTTCGTAGCCTCGATATAGGGCTTTTGCTATAAACGGTGTGCTATAGATTACCTTCGTTATTTTGCAAGTTCATAATTCTGTCGTTTCGAAATGTTTGCCGTTCTATATTTGATCATTCGACATTTCGACCCCCACCCAAAAAGTAGCTGGCTCTGAAAATGACTTTCTTCGGGTCATCAAAGCGCGTTTGTAGTCACTCCACAATATATTTTCTTTCCAAGTTTGTGTCTTTATAAATAACGAATCGAGCAATATTAAAGTTTATTTCTGTTATATAGAATGTATAAATATAATTTCCGACGTCCCTTGTTAAAAGTATGCTCTGAAAAAACGAATCACTCCTCGAAACACGCGAGTGACTCCGATAACCTTAAAAAATTTAAATCCAGAGCTGACAGAGCGGAAAATAAATAATCCACTGCAGTAGCATCTTAACAATCTATCATGGGGATAAATCCAATAGCCAACTCGCAGGAAATCAATAACGAAGTAATTGTATACGTTTGAGGTTATACTTTCACCGGCCATTTTGAAATATCGTTGCGCCACCTGTGGGACGTGAAAGTCGCGAATATCGGGCGCCTCGAAGATTCGCCGATCTTCTCAAACGGTCGCTAGCTCAATCACGAGAGTACGTTAAAAGGTCCGTCGAGCCCACTATCGATTTACGATCATGCGCATTTACATTGCAGAATCGATTGTAAATACGAGCGAGGATTCTTTTGTAAAATCACGGAAATTTTGTCACATGGACTTGACGAGATAAAGCCTGGTGCAGGTGGCCGCAACTATGTACTGAACGTCGTCGTATTCCGCTACCGCGATGTGCTTGATCGGACACTCGTCCAATCCTACCACTTTGTACGGCATCGTGTCCAGGTCCAGTCTCTCCAGGTTGTCGTCGTCCTTCACGTTAATTATGCAGAGCTTGCCTGGTGCGAGAAAAAGAGAAGAAAGGAGTTAAACGCGACATTTGCATCAGAAGAGTCATTGGAGATTGACAACCCTCGATTCTCGAGATCGTTTGAGGGGTCTTTTTGGCGTCTTCACTTTAGACGCCAAAAACGGCTATTTTCGTGAATTTGTTCGATTGATTTATGTTTCGGAGGATATGAATATCTGTATTAAGTGTAGTAAAAAGAAATTCATTATTTTTTCCTTCAATATCAAGCAAAAGTAAAAAGAAATCCATTATTTTTTCTTTCAATTTCATGCAAAAATAATGGATTTTTTTTTACTCCACCTAATATTATAGATATTCGTATCAAAGTTGTTACACTTAATAAGTACACTTTCGAAATACATTGAACATTTTTTAAATTCATTTAGGTCACTATAGACGAGAATGGTAGTTAAAAAAATGTCCTAAAAAACTAGTAGGTCTGCGCTGTTGATGAAATCTCGGATGGATCTCGCGAAACAAAAAAAAAATCAAACGGTTTTGGATTCAATATGTTAATGACTGCAGTGGATATCATACAATTTTTTATATATGCAAAAATAACAAAATGGCGGACATTTTTCGAAAAAAACGTGCTTTTTCACCGTTTTTGGCAAAAAAATAGCAAATATCATTAAAAATATCCTGGATATGCGCTATAGCTATAGTTGTAAAGAATACGGGTTTAAAATTTTATAAGGATCTGGTCAGTAGTTTCGAAGATTTTATCGACAAGCCGTCGAAAAACGTTGTTTCGAGAAAAACGCGTTTAAAGTTTGTTTGGGTTACATAAATAGATAAAAAAAAATTGTAATGTATTTCGAAAGTGTATTTATAAAGGCCTCAGGCCACTCTAGAGGCCGAAAAAATAGGCTTCTTGGGGATTTTTTTTCAGAAAAACTACAAAATAAATCGAGATTGCAAAAAAGGGTCTTTATCATACATATCAGTGACTGTGTAAAATAATTTTAGTAAGTAGTTGTTCAATTATAATGAGCCAATGAATTTTTTTCGATTATATATAATAACTGCTATAGAAGTACGTGGGATCTTTTTTCGATATATTGATTTTTGGCCAAATGGCGCACTTGTAAAGTGGAAGTTGAAAAATTTGCCTAAAAAATCGTCAGATAATTGTTAATAACAAATGAACAATGCAATATAACAAATACATCCTACGCACTTCCATAGACAATGTATTTTTCAGGATATATTCAACATTTCGAGTGATTCGGTTGAAAATTGTCCGAGTTATGCTTCAGGCCAACGTTAAACGGAGACGTCATGGCAAAAACGCTGCACAGAAGCCATTTTGAAATTAATCGCTACAAAAAAATTATTGTATACCGTCACTGATATGCAGAATAAACATCCTTTTTCGTCATATCGATTAATTTTGTAGTTTGTCTGGAAAAAAAAATCCCCAAAAAGCCTATTTTTTTCGGTCTCCAGAGTGGCCTAGAGTAGCAACTTTTCTTAGGCCTTCGGTCTCTGGAGTGGCCTTAAGTGTAACAACTTTAAGTCAATATCTATAGCATAAACCTATGAAAAAAAAATCATGAAAATAGCCTTTTTTAGCGTCGAAAGTGAGAAGACCCCTGAACTTCTCGTCTATTCGAAAGACCGATTGTCGAGATCGATAAATAAACAGAGCAGTCTCGAGTAGCGGACCGCGAAAGAACTAATGCAAGAGGCATCGCGTGGACGCCAGGATTGTTCCAATCGATAGGGCTGAAGTCGATAGGTCGGTGGCAATGAGCGCATACCCGAGGCCAATCCCAGTATGAGAAGTCCGAGATGATAGAAAAACGACGTCACCATCGAGTCGACTCTCAAGTCACGGAGGATATGATAAATCTTCCATCTTCTTCCGGATACGGAAAAACGGATTTCCCTATGGTACTCTGAAAACGCAACGTGCAATCGTGAACGGCGCAAACACGATGCGACCAGTCGACGACAATTGGCGCGAAAGGACGAGCGATGGTGTTTGAAGGAGAAAAAAAACGTTCGCTCACCATCGAACCAGCCAATGACGCAAGGCTTGAACATTCGGTAAGGGCTCATCGGGTGTTCGGGCACTCGATGAATCTCGGACAGTTCTTTGAATTTGCCCGTTTCCAACGAAACTTCGTACAGAATCTGACAGTCCTCCAGATACTGTTCCGTCAAGAGTATCACCTGGTGACCCAAACGAACACGAGATCTTTACTGCTTCATCGTCGCTGGTGGGTAGACGTTTCAACGACGCATTCTCTTGGTGCTCTTTACCTTGTTTCCGTTGGCCAGGAAAGCATTCGTGTACGACTGATTGAACGGCTCCCACCACTTTACGCATCGGGAATTCTCCCTCCCCGACTGCTTTTCCATCGTCAGGGTCAACCGTCTCATGAATTCCTCGCCGGGATTGTTCCGCGAATACAGTTGCTTCAGTGTGTAACAATATCCGAGGTTCGTACTGGCGCAAAGAATTTACGAAATTCATGAAAATGCAAACGAAGCTACATCGAAAAAAAATTTACAAAATACGCCAAGAATTTTTGCGAATCATCGAAAAATAACGAAATTTAGAAAGATTTTTCGAAAATTCCAAAAAACGCATGAAACTCAGCAAGTATTCGCGAAATTCGAAGAGAATTTACAACATTCGGAAGCAATTTGAAATACTGAGAGATCGTTTGTAAGCTTTATAAAAAATCGACAAAACTGATGAGGTATTTACGAAATTCAGAAGAAAAGCAACAGTAAGTGTTCAGACAAAATTAACAAAGTAGATTAAAAATGGACAAAAGCTATAAAGAATTTACGAAATTGAGAAAGAAGTTTCGTGAATTACGAACGAACCGCGAAACTCGGAAAGAATTTTGGAAACCCATCAAGTGTGGACGAAATTAGAAGAGAATTTACAAAAATCAGAAAGAAATTGAAATATTGAGAAATAGTGTACAGAGTTGATTTAAGAATTGACAAAATTCATTCAAACGATTAAGGGATTGAGAAAACCATTAGTAGTATTCAGAAACAATTAACGAGATTTATATAAGAAAAATTGACAAAATTCATAAAGAATTTACGAAATTCAGAAAGAATTTTAACAAAATTTATAGAAAATTTACAAAATTCACGAACAATTTACAGACTTTCGACAAAATTAACGAAATTCAGAAAAATATTAAGAAAATTCGTAGAAAATTCACGGAGTTTACGAAATTTATAAATAATTAACAAAATTCAGAAAAAAATCAACAAGAACTTACAAAATTCGGGAAAAACATAAATAGAGCAATTTCGGCTAAAAATCGGATAATCTTACCTCGTCTGGATTGTTTCGAAATAGCTGGCCTCGCGCGTTTTCTGGCCCGACCGTAAGTTGAAATGTTGGAAGACCGTGCTATTCGACGAGATAACTGTGAGCTGGTTGTCTGCATGAGAAATGGTGTGAAATGATTGTTACGTCGAAAATTTCGCGAAAAAAACAAAATAAAACAAACAAATTTATTCACGGATGTATTTGCGATCGTTTGACGAGGCCTTTTTCGAATCTTGTTCAATAGAAGCAAAGTTCCGTATGCTCAACGAATTACTTGCATAACTATAACGACATCGCCTATTCGTATCCCAAAAACAGTCCAAAAATCTATGTTATAAATTCCCGAAGACCAACCTTTTCTCCAAACTCGAACGTCGTCGGTTCCCAATTTCAAAGCCGATCGGCCAACGCGACTCTTCACGAAAAATGGATTTCTCTCGAATTTGGACAAATCGAAGGCGACGAGTTGGCCGCTTCCTCCGCAGTGCTCGTAAACAGCCCCGGTGATAATTATGCTGCCTGACGTTTTTGGAGAACGAGGAACATCAATTGTACCAATCGAGCGAAGATCAGAAGAAGAAAAAACGAAAGCTCGATCACGCGTTAAGGAAGTTCATCCGATGATCGAATTAACAAACAGATATTGGTACGAAAATTCGAGTTCACTTACGAGTACCTAAAAAGTCACCTGTTCAAATTTCCAACTCTCCGGATAATTTGTTTGTGAGCAATTAAATAAAATTTTGCAATTTTGAATAAACGTGAAATTTGCAAGCATTGACAAACAGTTTCGAAATAAACTTTCATAATGGATGAAAAAATATCTAAAGAACGTTTGGACAGCTTTCTAAAATCCATTAGATACTTGTGAACTTCCGAATAAATTAATTTGTCTCGAAAAATGCTGATTGTTTGGAGGTTAACCTCCATATTGCTCCAGTCGCACATTATGGTGGCAACGTCGCAAACGCGCGCTTTTTGAAATCAACACTGATACTTTCCGAACGACGCAATGTGCACTACGCTTCTACAGCAAATTATACAGACGTGAACTGGAAATGTAATGACTAAATCGGCTTAAAGAATAAAATCAAATAAATTAATCGCAAATAAAATCATTGTAGTTATAAAAAAAAGGATACGAAATAATAACACAGAAAAAATTGATTTCGAGATTGATTGAGAAAAAATTTGATTTTCGAAAATTGATTTTGTTTGCCTTTCCAGAAAAACGTTTTCTTTTTTGAATTTTCTTCCATGGTCGAAAAAGAGATCGACGATGAACCATGGACGCGAGTGAAAAATTTCTAGCGCATAGCAGCTGTACAGGATACGCGCTCGCGCTTGGTTGCAGCGTTGCCAAACTTATTGAACGGACTACGCTAGTCGTAATAATTTTTCTTTTGACTAACGCGGTACCGGATGAACTTCCTTAATTCTAAATAAATGGAAAGGGAGGGAAAAAACCGTACCCGATGCCGAAAGCGAAGTGATACGCGTTGCGATGCCTCTGGGTCCAATTTTGCAACTTTTTCGCCACATATCTCTTTTCAGCATCGTGTTCCATCCCACCCACGACCTGTACATCGACAACCACGTGTGGGAACGTTTATTCGACTCTACAACGGCGCGGTAAGCTGACTCGGCCTTTGGATGATGCTCAAGGATCGAGGTCCAATGTTTCCTCGGTATATCATCCAGACATTTTTCGTACCATTTGCACTCCACCTGAAATTCGAGAACTTCAGTATCAAACCGATAGACCAGCCATTCACATCGACAACAATATCGACGAATAAAGAGACGATCGATAGAATACGAGGATACGTAAATTCTCTATTTTGTTTGGGTTTGTATCGATATGGAAGTAATCATTTAAGGGCCTCCAATAAAGTGTTTCTATTAAGGCCTTAGGTCAC
Organism: Ophion costatus; assembly: GCA_951751655.1. Lineage (NCBI taxonomy): Eukaryota > Metazoa > Arthropoda > Insecta > Hymenoptera > Ichneumonidae > Ophion > Ophion costatus. The sequence goes on from OX632358.1 coordinate 44,829,143, forward strand.
AGTAACGGGTAAAAAATCATGTGCGAATTTAACAATTTTTTTTTGTATGATAAAGTGATTCACTCATAAAATTCATTACGCATCTATTTAGTATGAATATTAAGGTGTTAGAATTTTTTTTTTTCGATGTACAAAATGGCCGATTACTCGAACTTTCTCGAAACAGCTTTTTTCCAATTGGCGTGACAAATAACTTCAACAATTTTCACTCGATTTACTTCAAAATTTAAAAGTTACGTTCCTAATTGCATTTCATATTGATTGAAATTGATAACAAAAGAAAAAATTAGTAATCGGCCATTTTGTACATCGAAAAAAAATAAATGTCTAACAGCTTGATATTCATACTAAATAGATGTGTAATTAATTTTATGAGTGAATCACTTTTTCATCCGAAAACAAATTGTTAAATTCGCACATGATTTTACACCCGTTACTGTGGCCTAAGGCCTTGAGGCGAGAAATCCCTTTAGAATTTTCAAAAAATCGATTTTTTAAATACATATTTCGAAAGTTGTAAATAAATAATTTTTTTGGGGTCAAATATGTCGAAAAAAGGTCGAAAATTCGAACTTTCGAGTAAAAAGGCTTCCAAATTTTCAACTTTGCACTTTTTCATCATTTTTTAGGTATATCCTTCTCCTTAATATGTCAGTAAACGAATGACACTTATGAATTAAATAAACCCTCCGAAGAGAAATTCTATTCCTTTTTTAATACTCCCGAAATAAATTGTCAAAGTTAGGCCTTATTTTCTGCCGCTCGAGATTCACTTGAAATTCACTTGTTCAGTGTAACAGTAGTTTAGTCTTGATCGACGTTTTCCTTCGTAACTTTTTTTTACAGCTAGTTATTAGCAATAATGTTTTTGATCCTCGAAAAATCGAGAAAACTCGGGCAATTTTGAAAATTCTCTGGACCCTTTTCCACATTTTACTTTTTGCAAGAACTACGAAAAATGAAATCGACATGAAAAAAAAAGTGTGAAAAACGTGGTGCACAACAGGAGGTGTGCGAGGACAAAGACTAATTCTTTTTTCACGTTTTTTCTATCGTTGCTCAAGTTTGTTATTCGAGTTTATTATAATATTGCCAAAGTTGCCTGTAACGTTGCTCAAGTTGATTTCGATCTCAACGATAATTATAAGACCGATTAAGTGCCTATAATAGTACCCTAGGTACTTGACATTTTTATGTAAAATGTTTCCTTCGTAAAGATGACAATTGGATTGTAAAAAATCGTTCTTTTTCATTTAATTCCATGAGATATTAATTTTTAATTCCATGAGATATTAATTTTCAATGAATGCATGAGATATTAATTTTTTTTATCGAAATGATGCCAAAGGAACCCTCGATCTTTGACATAAGTTGAATTTCAATGCCTCGTCGAAGAAACCCCAAATTCGAGGTTACGTTGACACTTACAAAAATATAATATAGTTTATATTATATAAATACATAAAAATATAACTTCTTATACATTTATATACATTTATATACAAGAAAAGCGAGCGTAAGTATTCCGACAAAATGAACAAAACAGATTAAAAATTGACAAAATCCATAAAGAATTTACGAAATGGAGAAAGAATTTTTGTGACTTACAAACAAATCGGGAAACTCGGAAAGAATTTTTAAAACCCATCAAGTATGTACGGAATTCGAAGAGAATTTACAAATATCCGAAAGAATTTGAAATATTGAGAAATTGTTTACAAAGTTAATTTAAAAATTGACAAAATTCATTCAAACGATTAAGGGATTGAAAAACCATTAGTAGAATACCGAAACAATTGACGAGATTTATAAAAAAAAATTGACAAAATTCATAAAGAATTCACGAAATTTAGAAAGAATTTTAACAAAATTTATAGAAAATTTACAAAATTCACGAACAATTTACAGACTTTCGATAAAATTAACAAAATTCAGAAAAATATTAAGAAAATTCGTAGAAAATTGACAAAATTCACAGAGTTTACGAAATTTATAAATAATTAACAAAATTCCGAAAAAAATCCACAAATTCGAAAAAAATCAACGATAAAATTAACAAAATTCAGAAAAATATTAAGAAAATTCGTAGAAAATTGACAAAATTCACAGAGTTTACGAAATTTATAAATAATTAACAAAATTCCGAAAAAAAATCCACAAATTCGAAAAAAATCAACAAGAACTTACAAAATTCGGGAAAGGACACTTTCTTTTCATCAAACATATATTTTTTGAGTTAGAGAGATATTAGTCTTTGTAAACGTCACAAACTATACGCAAAAATGATATACATAAAAATAGCAATGACTGGTTTTTGTGAAAAAAAAACAACATTTCCAACCGACTTGAAGAAACAAAGGAAATTCCCAACTCGATCCTTCTATAGAAGAATTATGTTGAACCGGATAATATAATTTTTTCAAGACCAAATATATGGAAATTTGATAAAATTGACATTCATTTTATTTAACTGAAATTCGTTTTATTTAACTGAAATAATTTAAACATTCATTTTATTTAATTCGTTTTTATTTAATTCATTTTATTTAATTCGAAATTCGTTCTATTTAACTGAAATAATTTATTCATTCATTTTATTTAACTGAAATAATTTAAACATTATAAAGTAAAAAAAGACATTAAAAGCAAATACATAACCTGTTCTTCGTTATAAACAAAAGTTTGTACGCCGGTGAAAATAAACAAAAAATAAATACAAATACTTATCTATAATGATAATGATGTGGTTGCGTATCGACAGATCGAATACAAATGTATTTTTATAGCTTTACTTTTAATTTACTTTAATTTACAACTGTAGCTTTACAGTGAGTTAGTTTTAAGTTTTTTAAATCCTCAATGTTTGGCACCGACATAACTTTCTTTTGTGTATAATGAGGAATAATATAAATACAGTACTACCTCTCTAAGAGAGCCCTCGCTAAGAGAGAATTTCCCCGCCGTTCCGCTTGAGCGCATTTTATGGCATCCCCCACCTAGCACGAGCTGTCCAGTGTACCCGAGGCCTCTCGAGTTTGTCGCGGACAACAAGCGCGCTAACCTAGCGGTGGGGGAAGGCTTCGGCGACGAATTTCTCGAGAATTTCTTCCCCTAACCGCCCTAGACCGCTCTCTTAGAGAGGTAGTACTGTATTGAAGATATACAAAAATATAAAGGATATATAAAAAATATAAAAATAAAGGAAAAATAAATATAAAAGATATACAAAAATATTTTTTTTTATACTGTTCGATTCGTTTTGTCAAGTCGGTTTCATTTTTCGTATCTCTTTCAAAAAGTAAATTGTGATAAAATTCCAGAAAATTGCCAAAATTCCCTGATGATAAATTAGAAAAGAATTTACGAAATTCAGCAAGAATCAACGAAGATGAAAAATTAACGAAACTTATAAAAAAAATTGACAAAGTTCACCAACAATTTACAGACTTTCGAAAATTAACAAAATTCAGAAAAAGATTAACAAAATGCGTTAAAAAAAAATGGCAAAATCCAGAGTTTACGAAATGTCGTTTTTTTTCCATCGGATTGCAAAATTGTTCAGCTCGGTCGCCCACCTTTATAATTCGTTCGATAATGTCGTGCCAGACAGCGGAGACGCTCTTCAAGCGCGCCAGTTCCAGGGCGTCCAGTTCCTTCAGAATCTCGTACCACATTTCGACCGGCAACATCCGGACCTCGTGAACTGCCACGGGCATACCAAAATAGCCCGTAACCGTTTGTGTTTCGATTGCCAACGATGAAGTGGTGCACTGGGTGACCGCGAGCTGCGCGAAGTCAGTGACCGGACTGCGGGTGTCTCGCGGGTCCTCGGAGGTCGAGGGTGTCCCCGGGTGACCGCCGAATCCTGGGGGTTCGACGTTTCGGCCAATCCAAGGCCCTCGAGAGATCGTGGAAGTGGGGGGACCTGTTCCAACAAGGGAATTAAGTAATACGAGACAGAAGACACGTACTCGTACCTGCGAATGATCCTCGAGTGGTCTTCAACCCTCCGGGGGGGGGGGGGGGGTGGATTCATCCCTCTTTTGCGGTCGTTTGCGCTTGTGGGAATTTTTGGGCCCTCTCGGATTCCAGGGACCAATGACGACGATTCGTTCTTCAGCCTCGATCGCCAATTTTCCCGGATGGAAAATTTAACCCACCCTTCCACCTGAATTTTCACCTGGTTTGTGATTATATCGTGCGGGCAATTTGGACTCCAGACGAGATCGCGTGAAATTAAGGGAGCTTTCCAGTGTGAAATTTTCAAAAAATCGATTTTTTTTTTTTTGCTTTATCGAATAGTATACACTCTTCCGAATATTCCCTGAAATTTTCATGCCGAAATTCAGATTATTTCGGTTACTGTACAGCATTTCTTGGAAGAAGGCAACGGAGCGCTACAGCTACAGCGAAACTTTGAACGCGTTTTTCTCGAAACAGCATTTTTCAAAACGGTGTCCAACTTGGAGGGCAGAGTTTTAAAGCTATCGAGTTGAATTTTTTACACAATATTCTTAACGTCATTGTTTATCGTGCTATGGAAGCTTTTTTTTTTTTTTGACATCTTCCTATTTTTTTGTAAAAAAACTGCCAAAAAAATGCTAAAATCGATACTTTTTGTTCAAACCGGCGCCATTTTTGCAAAAAAAAAAAAAAAAAGCCTCCATAGCACGAAAGCCAATTATATACCGATCAATAATCTTTTTGTGTTTTTTGTTTCAGATCAAAATTGTGACCCCCAACGTGGACACCACATCCAAGTGCATTTTCTGCAACAATTGTTTCATCATTTTTATAGATATTAATTAATAAATAAATCGATCTTTAAAAAATTGTTTTGTATTCTTCAATACCCAATTAATAAAAAAAAAAACCAGACCGATTAGATTATTTTTTCTTTAAAAAAAAAAATCGCGAAAAACAGCGATTTTTCGGGCTGTCACACTGGAAAGCTTCCTTAATGATAAATAGTTTTCTCGCTCCTGGAAGATTCACCCTGGATTCACTGGAAAATTTAATCATCTGCCGGCGACCATGTTTTGTTGTTTTTTTGTATTTTTTGGTGATTTTTTACTCCTGATTCATGTACCTTTGTGTTAAAAAAAATTCGTTACTTTTTCACCAATCGTTTTCCAGAGAAAAAAAGAATTGAAATTGGCAATTTTTTTGGAGTAGATGGAAATGGAGGTAGATGTAACCCTTTAAGGAAGTTCACCTGGTACCGAGTTAGTCGAAAGAAAGATTGTTACGACTAGCGTAGTCCGTTCAATAAGTTTGGCAACGCTGCAACCAAGCCCGACCGCGTATGCTGTACAGCTGCCATGTGCTAGAAATTTTTCACTCGCGTCCATGGTTCATCGTCGATCTCTTTTTCGACCATGGAAGAAAATTCAAAAAAGAATGCGTTTTTCTGGAAAGGCAAACAAAATCAATATTCGAAAATCAAATTTTTTCTCAATCAATCTCGAAATCAATTTTTTGTTTGTTATTATATCGTATCCTTGTTTTTATAACTGCAATGATTTTATTTGCGATTGATTTATTTGATTTTATTCTTTAAGCCGATTTAGTCGTTACATTTCCAGTCACTTCTGTATAATTTGCTGTAGAAGTGTAGTGCACGCTGCGTCGTTCGGAAAGTATTAGTGTTGATTTCAAAAAGCGCGCGGTTGCGACGTTGCCGTCATAATATGCGACTGGAGTAATATGGAGGTTAACCTCCAAAAAATCAGCATTTTTCGAGACGATTTAATTTATTCCGAAGTTCACAAGTATCTATTGGATTTTAGTGAGCAGCCCAAACGTTCTTTAGATTTTTTTATCCATTACAAAAGTTTCTCTCGAAACTGTTTGTCAATGCTGGCAAATTTCACGTTTATAGACGAGAAAAACACGACAATCCATAAGAGACCATGTTAATTTAGAAAAAATTTATTTATTCATTGCTTAAAATTATTCATTGCTTTTTAATTAGATACTCATAAGTGAACTCGATTTTTTTTAATCAATATATGCTTGTTAATTCGATCATCGGATGAACTTCCTTAAAGATAAAAAATTTTCAGTACAATTTTAAAAAATCAGCCGTAGAAAAGATCGATTTTTTTTCTCACTCTATTTCGTATAATCTTTTTATTTATTTTCCCGCCGGTAAATGAATTTTTTTCCAACAATCTCCAGGGTCGTAAATTCTTCGGAAAAATTCGTCGACCACAGCCCCATATTGCCCGAGCCTAACGCCCGCGAAATATCCGCCCCATTTGCGAGGATCATTATATCGTCTCAATTGTGTGCAACGTTGCAATAAAATATTCTTCGACCAGCTAATGACGCGAGCACGAGTGGAGCGAGAAATTCTCAAAATTCGAGGCCGCGCTCGAAGGGTTTACGACATCCTTTGACGAGCATCGGGCGATACACATTGTCGAGCGACGGCGGATTATCGCGGTAAATTTCGCCTCGAAAGAACAGCTCCATTGTCGCCGACGTTTATTGCTCCGCACGAGACAAAAGAGGCCATTGTCGATTCTCAATCGTTTTCACATTTGTTCAAGAATCGGCACTCCGCGAAATATATTTCCCGGAAGCTCGAACGCGCACCCTACAGGGAACCTTACGCAAAGCTCAGCGCAGATGGCGCCACGTAAACATAACGCAAGCAAATGAAGCTGCCAACGCGCGCTGTACATCTTCACGATGTTTGTCTCGTACGAAAATTACATGAACGGACATAATGGACTATAATTACGGATGTTCGACTATACCCGAATTGGAAAATCCGCTTCCACTCTTTTCCTTCTCTGTTCATTCTTTAAAGTTTCTTTTTTGCTCCAAACGAACAGGCAAGGTATAACCTCTTTTTTCTATTATGTAATAAAGTATTATGTAATAAAATAATGCCAGAAGGTTAAAAAAATGCAAATATTTCGAATGGAAATTTTTAGGTTATGGTGATGAACTACTTCACAATATACTTTTAGAAGTAAACAGCGTCGAAAACATTATGTTTATACACCGAGCTGTAACAAAGCCTTCATTTCTATAGTCTGCAGATCTAAAATGATCAGAATATAGGCGCGAATGTTTTGTGGCTGTAAAGTGCTTGGGGGGCGTCCATAAATTACGTAACGCAATACTGGGAGGGCGAGGTTACGTCACGATTTTAGAACTGTCAGAAATAGCACAATGTCTGCATGTTCAAGTTTTTAACATTTAAAACTCATCGTCCAAAATAGATGAAGTGCAAGCTCTTATTATTTTGAGAAATATAACGAAGATGAAAAATCGTCATATCGCCCGCGACTTGATACTCCAATGTAAGTATCAATATTCTAGAAGAAAAAAAAACATAATTTTATATCAAGGAAAACGGAACGAAAACTTTCGTCGCGATTTTCTCGAAACTACTTTTTTCGACCTTGTCTCAGTGAATACTTATCAACTTAAAGCAAAGTAAAACTTATCAACCGATTTTCCATGTTTCAAAAACATTTTTGTAATTCATTGCTATTTTCAAAGATTGCTCATCATTGCTATTTTTGAAGATTGCTTGAGTACAAAAAATTGCCTTGAAGATAGAAAAAAATGTCCAAACTGTCGGCATTTTGTAAAAAAACGGCCACGCATAACGATAGCTACATTTTAATTGATATCGATAAATTGTTGACTTTTTATTTACAGATAACCTTTCATAAAGATATCGATGGGACAATGAAGAGAATTTCTTCCGTCGCCAAATGAGGCTTAATTAAAATAAAAAATTCATAAAAATTGGTATAAAACTAGATGAATATATACTTCATAAAATGAGTATAAACAAGATCCTTTCATAATTAGTTATTTCTTTGAAGAAAAAAAACGCATTTACTGACGACAAAGCACCCGTTACGTAACGGAATAGGGGGGGGGGGGTCAGGCCAGACGTTACGATTCTGTTACGTGAGGGGGGGGGGGGAAATTAGGAAATTTTGCGTTGCGTAATTTATGGACTCCCCTTGCGTCGTACAGCGACTTCCCATTGCTCGCGAAGTTTTTCATTTTTAGGAAACAAATGAACGCCTTCGCGTCTGCATTTCCAAACAAATTCTTCCCAATTTATTCATGACAAACGGATTGTTTAAAGAACATTCAACAGTAGTCGTAGAAACACGGACAAAACCAAAGAGAATCTCACTAAGCGTCATGTTATCTGTTCACGTTATAATACAATGTCAGCCCTCTAGCGGGAGAAATTGGCAGTAAGGTTCCCCATGTTCGTTTCTGCAACTTTTTCGTAACAGCAGTGGAATTTCCGTTTGTGGACGCTCGATTTACGTGGAATGAACGGCGGGGACGTTTACTCGGCGCGAGCCTCTGACGATACTCGTTCGATCCGATAAATACGAATTAATGTTTGTATTCTCTCATTTTGCAATCAATGTACAGCCGCAAATAAGCGGATTCATATTTTCTTCAAGTTATTTCAACAGGGACCACTTGAGCTGTTCCTTGGCCGATTGTAGGACCTGCAAGAAGAAATAGATTTGGAAAACTTGCGATTCATTTATTTCCAGTCGGTGTAAAGATTAATTACAATCCTTCTAGTACGTGCGATCCCGAAAAATTCAACTTTTCTGTATTTTTTTCTTCCAAATTCTAACCGTCCTGCGTTAAAGACAAATAAATTTGCCGCGAAAAACGTTCGTGTGTTGTTTTTCGATGAAGCGAATATGTTGCGAGATATCGGAAGCTGTCGGCCTGGGGTGAATGATTGTCCCCCTTAAGATTCGGCACGGAAGTAAGAGAAACAAAGACCCCGGAAAAGTCGCCGATATTTGAAGTTTTCTAAATATATCGGGTGAGGGAAACGACTGATAACAGTAGAAATATTTTCTAACCCATCAGACTTGGGAGCAAAGCTTTTCCTACAAAAGTTCCTGCAAACTCAAAGCAAGCTCACACGCCAAATTTCCGCATGACGATCGAGATTTGGTACGAAAAATCGATAAAAAAATGCGAAAGTAATAACAAAAATTAATAAAAAGCCCAAGCAAGCCCCAACAAACCTAAACGAAAAATGCAGAAATGCAAAAATAAAAAAAAACATGCGCTGTAAAGATTAAACTCCAACCTTCCCGCGATAAAGTACGTAAGTAGATAATATCGAAACTAATGGAGCTAAGCAATTTTCACTTATTGGACCATTATCCCATTTTTCTCGAAACGGAATCGTTTTAGATAAAAACTGTATAGAAAACAAAAGATGAATATTTTCACAGACTATAACTTTCGTGGAAAACATTTTTCTCCAAAATGAATATTTACCAAAATAAAACAGAAAAACTGTTAAAAAAATCAGTTTTCGTGATTGTTGACCTTGAAAATCAAATTTGCGGATATTTTCACTACGATATTCGTAATCAGCGAGTCAGCATATACGAAATTCCAAATTAATCAGAGGTACGGGGTTTTGGAAACTACACCCAAAGCTGGTCAGAGATAGCCACCACTTTCAACGCGCGCTTGCAATTTCATTCGCATTAATCGTATCGCCTCATTAATCACGTCATTCTGTATCACCGAACAGGCTCTAATTGAAGCTCGAATAGTTCAATACTACGCGAAACTGCTAGAATTTTTATTTCTATATTATAAAATCGACAAGCGCCGTAAACATTCGTTAAAATTTTACATTTCAAAATTCCCGCGCGAAATCGCTAGCCGCCATGCTGCTTTGGCTCGTGACGTCACTTGCATAGTAAACATCGGCGCTGCGCCAATTGTGAATACGTATATTTTTTAGGTTAAACGTGAGATACAATCCCTATCAGTGGTGTGTTGTTCCTGAATGTAAGAATACTAGTTTAAAAACACAGGGAAAGTTGTGGATTAAAATGCCAATTGATATAAATAGATTGACTAAATAATTGATATAAATAAATAAATAATTGATAAATTGAATAAAATTGATATAAACAAAGAGGAAGACTTGGTTAAATCTTGCGAGAAGTGATCCAAAGTCATAGTCTGAAAAAAAACTCATTTGTTTTCTTTTTAAGGACAGATAACTATTTGAAAATCTGCAATTAACTATGAAAAACGAGAATGTACAGTTGTTGATGCTTTCTTTCGCAGATTAGAGAGTAATACGTCTACCGTTCTCTTTGTTTACTATGTCAATGACGTCACGTCGGAAATTATGGCGGCTACCGTTTCGCATGTTCGTTGAACAGACAGAAAAAGTATTTTCTTAAAAATGAATAATAAAATTTATTTTGTGTGTTTTATAAATTAAAACCAACATTATTCGATTGCTTACGGCGAAGACTACCTCATTCGTACATTCTCAGTATTTTTTTCACATTGAGTAAGATACCCTGTTATCAGCAAAAAGAGTTTTTTCCGATCATTTTATCTTGGCCTGTTAATTCTCAATTTTGTCAGGGCAAGACTAACGAAGCAATAACGCGACGGATTCTTAGCGCTATGGTTTTGTAAGACTCCCATACATCCTTGAAAAAAATAGAAGAAAGCCGGAAAAAGCTCAGGAGAATGGACAGTAGGCTGGCTCACACATTGAAACGCGTTTTTTTACCTGTGCAACCGTTTGCTCGCCGAGTGGAATATCGTCCGTTCTCAAAGCGACTCTCTGCACGACGCTCACCGCGTCCGCGTCCAGAATAATTCTACCGACGAAGAAAAAAAAAGCAAACAATTGATGTTAATCGATCCCTCGTTACTGCTGCTCGTTTCGTATTCGCATAAATTGACCGGGGAGAAATCGAGGGCGACTCACCCTCCGTCGCATATCTCGTCCATGGCGAGCATCACTATGTCGAGGCTCTCGAAGACCGCTCGTTTCTCCACGTTTCGCCTCAGGATCTGACTCACCGAGTCGTACAGGCAATTCAGCACGCTCATCAGGATCAGCTGTAAAAAAATCGATGGAATTTAGCCTCTAGTCCAGAGTCGATCGAGTTTTCCATCCGGAGACAAAATTATTCGCGATGCGATTTTGCCGTTTGGGACACGATCGCGAGCCTCGCAAGTTATTTGTGCGGCTTGCGAGACGACAATTCTGTACAGAATTTTTCGGCCAGGATTGTTGCCTTGTTGATGCGAAATTGTAGTGTCCGGGTGTACGTTCGTCTCGTCAGGCATCAACGGCTTGCACGTAGATTAAATGTTTGAAAAATCGATTTTTTGTTTTGGACTATCAAAATATAACAATTTGAAAAATTCGACACTCAAAATATAACATTTTGATTCTCAAAATATAACATTTCGATTCTCAAAATATAACATTTCGATTCTCAAAATTTCGACTCTCAAAATATAACACTTCGATTCTCAAAATATAACATTTCGATTCTCAAAATATAACATTTCGATTCTCCAATTTTCGACTCTCAAAAATAACATTTAGATTCTCAAAATTGCGATTTTCAAATTTTCGACTCTCAAAATATAACATTTCGATTCTCAAAATTGCGATTTTCAAATTTTCGATTCTCAACATTGCGATTCCCAAAATATGGCATTCCGATTCTCAAAATATGATATTACGTTTCTCAAAATATAACATTTCGATTCTCAAAATAGAACATTTCGATTCTCAAATTAGAACATTACGATTCTCAAATTATAACATTTCGATTCTCAAAATATAGCATTTCAATTCTCAAAATATATTTCGATTTTTCGACTCTCAAAATATAACATTTCTATTCTCAAAGTTGCGTTTCTCAAATTTTCGACTCTCAAAATATAACATTTCGATTCTCAAAATTGCGATTTTCAAATTTTCGAGTCTCAAAATATAACATTTAGATTTTCAAAATATGCCATTTCTATTCTCAAAATTGCGATTCCCAAAATATAACATTCCGATTCTCAAAATATGATATTTCGTTTCTCAAAACATAACATTTCGATTCTCAAAATAGAACATTTCGATCCTCAAACTATAACATTTCGATTCTCAAAATTGCGATTCCCAAAATATAACATTCCAATTCTCAAAATATGATATTTCGTTTCTCAAAACATAACATTTCGATTCTCAAAATAGAACATTTCGATTCTCAAACTATAACATTTCGATTCTCAAAATATAACATTTCGATTCTCAAAATATAACATTTCGATTCTCAAAATATAAAATTTCGATTCTCAAAATAGAACATTTCGATTCTCAAAATATGACATTTCGATTCTCAAAATATGACATTTCGATTCTCAAAATATGACATTTCGATTCTCAAAACATAACATTTCGATTCTCAAAATATAACATTTCGATTCTCAACATATAACATTTCAAATATATTCTTTAAAAATTTTAACACACTTCATTCAAAATGGAGAGAGAGTTTTGGGCATTTATAGGTAAGTCCCGCGAACCCGTGAATTTCAAACGCGTTTTTCTCAAGACGCAATTCTAAGTACATTTTGAAGTACCAAGCCACCCCAAAAGTTTCTTTTCTTTTTTACCCCGTCGGATAGAGCAGTCCAGAGGACTCGAAGCTTTTCGAACCTCCCAAAAGTACGTATGTGCAACTGCGACTGAATCGACTATGACGATCTCGGTAATCGTCATAGACGCGTGCTTCAAATTTCGAACAACCAAAAGGACTGAATAAACAATCCAGGAGTTGAGGCAGACCATTACGCAAGACGCCGCAACGTTCTAAGAGAGGAATTACCTCGTTCTCGTGAGAACTGCCCATGACGTAAAAGTACAAATCTACGTTGCTGCGATAGACGCACGTGAGTCCATCAAGCATAATGATCTCCGTATTGGAGCGATGCGTCTTGTTGAACAAATTCTTCTCGAATGTTTTTTGTTCCTTGGACGTGGGGAATATGTTTTTGTCGTAATACTTGGCGAGTATGCGGTTGCCGTCATTGTCCAGGATCGCCATACCCTTGACGGTGTACAGCGTCGGCTCCTAGGGGGGAAAAAAAACCTAAATTAACAAAGGCCAAATTTTTGTTGCATTTTTTTGATCAGATTGTGCGCTTTTCGAAAAATTCGGCAGGCGCCATCTTTCATCATTGGCCATTTGTGTGCGTGTCGTTATTGAAATTTCTGGAACGTTTACACGTCGAGTGCAAAAGTATCGAGACCAAAGTTTGTTTTATTCTGTTTCCGTACGAATGTTTGGTCGTTGTCCTTGTCGGTGTTAAAATTCGGCATCTTGACGAGGTTATGTGCGCGGCTCGTCGACGCTGCCGAGCGATTCATGACTACGCGCGTACATGTGTGCGGGGGGAGGGGTAAGGCTCGGCAGAATTCTCGATAAACTTGTGGGTTACGAAAATAGAACGAGGCTCATCGCGACCTTTGCCACCGTTTTTGTTTACATCGCGCGACGATACTCGAAGAAAAGAGTATTAAAAAAAAGGGGGAACGACGAAGGAGAAGAACTCACCAACAACTGTCCGTCCATCGTGCGGCTTGGAATGTTTATGGCGAGGATTCTCTCACGAACTTCCACTTGCGACGTGTCAAACTGAACAGCTGACCACAATGCTTGACACGAGTATCTGCGCAGGTTATCACTCAGCCGCCATGAGCATCGATTTTTTTTCCTCGCGACCAAACAATGCCACGGGATCGATGCGAAAATATGAAAATTGTTTTCGTAATTCCGAACGCTTTTTTGTCTAGACTCGTTAATTGTTCGCTTTGTGCGCTTTTCTTAGTTTCGGGACATAAACCGTTTTATCAACCAATGGTCATTTCGGACCTTCAGTGATAGGGCTATATATCTTGACGATTTTGTTGTTGGGAATAATTTGAATAAAGGACACGCGGACTCACGGGACATACTTTATGTCGCATGAGAAACGTCGAGTTGTTTCGATTTTTCGAAATTTTGTACTTTCGCTTTTGCCGGACGTTTCGAATTGGACTATTTACTGTTTTATTGGTCGAGGGATGCTTTATCGACGGAGGAAGACTTTAGTGAGGTTTTATCGGCTAAGAGATATTTTAACGACGTTTTATCGGCCGCGGGCTACTTTATCGACCGAGAGATATCTTACCGACGTTTTATCGGCCGAATGATACTTTATCGACTTTTTATCGGCCCAGAGATATCCGACCGACTATTTATCGGCCAAGGGTTACCGGATCAACCGTGAAATACCTTATCGACGTTTTATCGGCATGGACATATTTTACTGACGTCTAATCGACAGAGGGATATTTTACTCGCGTTATTTCGCCCGACGGATATCTTACCGACTTTAACTTTATCGAAATTCTATCGGTCATGTTATATCTTACCGATGTGTTATTGGCCGAGCGTTACCTTATCGACGATCTATTGGCCGAGGGATACCTTATCGACGTTTTATCAGCCGAGGAATAATTTACTGACGTTTTGTCGGCCGGGAGCTACTTTATCGACGTTTTATCGGCCGAGACATATCTTAGCGACGTTTCATCGGCCGAAGGATACTGTATCGACGTTTTATCGGCCCAGAGATATCTTACAAACGTTTTATCGGTCAAGGGTTACCTGATCGACCGAGAAATACCTTATCGACGTTTTATCGGCATGGGGATATTTTACTGACGTCTTATCGTCAGAGGAATATCTTACTTACCTTATTTCGGCCGAGGGACATCTTACCGACTTTAACTGTATCGAAGTTCTATCGGTCATGGTATATCTTACCGACGTGCTATGGCCCGGGCGTTACCTTATCGACGATCTATTGGCCTACGGATACCTTATCGCCGTTTTATCGGCCAAGGGTTACCTTGTCAACGCTCAATCGGTCGAACTATACCTTACCGACAGAGGGATACTTTATCGATGCTTTATCGACCGAAGGATACTATATCGACCTTTTATCGACTGAGCGATATTTTATCGACATCCTATCGGCCGAGAGAGAATAATCAAACTTTTTTTGTTAACATAACGATACGAGAAAATTGCGGTTATAAAATATTTAATTGTCTTCGTCAAATAATAATGATGTAACATCGATACAAATATACATCTCGTTATCCATATAACACTGAATACAAATCCAAATATATTCAAATCTTGAAATATATATATAAAAATTACGAAACTACAAATTATATTACAAAAAGCGCACCTATGTCCGAACGAATTTTTTTTTCAAATTGCATTCGTCTTTTATTTTGTCCGGGTAAAAGGTAAATTATGCGTTCTTTATTATTTATTTCTCCCATTCTCCTTACAGCTATTTCTTCGACTTTGCAGCCACATACGATCGCACATCGCACAATGTTTCCTTCGGAGCGAAAAAAAGCAAGCCTGCATTCACGATTTTCGAGAAAATAGCGTGAGATACTTTCTCATAGCTTCCGGTCCGTTCCAGTATCCTCTGAAGAAAAAAAAACAATTATTCCCACGAGGCGGGACAAGTTCGGGAGGAGTGACGAGAAGCGCAAACAAATTGCGAAAATAAAACTGCGATATTTTTCAACCCTCTTTTCAACCCTGAACGACGCGATTTTCGGAATTTTTCTGTTATATTTTCACAGTATGGAACGCGTCGCGTGTATCTGTCGTGGCTAGGTCGACTTTCCCTACGATTTCCAATCAACTCGACCGGAAGTTCATTCCCTAGCCTCTCTCGATTACATTTCCCGGTGACAAAATTACGCGAGCTAAAAAAGGGCCACATTTATCTAGAGTCCGAAAAAATGTCCAAATTCCTAATCTTTTTGCGAAAAACTGTTGGTGAAAAAGAAACGCGTTTTTTTTCAAAATCAAAGGCGCATATGTTGAGAGCCTTTGAAAAAAGTCACCAAAAAATACTATATGGTCGAATTACTATACTATACGCTTGAATTTCAATTGAGTAAAAGTCCCACGGTTTTCGGGATGAAAATCATCTGCTTTTCGTTTTTCGCATGCCATTTCTACAAGTGATAACTTTTTTTAACACGGTTTAAAAAAAAATACTACTGGTTTTTTGTTTTTATCTGGAAAAGTCTTCTTCTTCACCTTAAGGGATAGCATCACTTTAGGATTTTGGAAAAATCGTTTCTTTTGCTTCAAAAATACTTTGGGGTAGAATACATGAACGTAGGAGAAATGTACGGTGCAGGCATCGCAGATCAAGGGTAAACAAACATTACAAGGATTTAAGTGCTCGTACAACTTTAAGGCCTTAGGCCACAGCAACGGGTATACAATCATGTGCGAATTTAACCATTTTTTTCGTATGAAAAAGTCATTCACTCGCAAAATTAATTTAATATGCATATTTATGTATATTTAATATTTATGTATGTTATATATTTAATATTTATGTATATTCTATATTTAATATTTATGTGTATATGTATATTTAATATCAGGGCTGTTACGCATTATTGACTCAGAAATTCCCTGACTTTTTCAGGTTTGCCATACAAGTTTTGCAAAAATTCCGAGTTTTGCAGACTAGCCAGGGAAAATTATATACGTAAACAAGCAATGACTGATTTTTGTGAAAAAAAAACACCATTTTTAACGGACTTGAAGAAGCGATGGAAATTCTCAACTCGATCCTTCTATTGAAGAATTATGTTGAACTGGATAACATAATTTTTTCAAGACCAAATATATGGAAATTTAAAAACTTGATATTTATTTTTTTTAACTGAAATTCGAAACATAATTTAAACATTATAAAGTAGAAAAAAGACATTAAAAGCAAATACAGACACTGTTCTTCATTATAAACAAAAGTTTGTACGCCGGTGCAAATAAACAAAAAATAAACACAAATATCTATCTATAATGATAATGATGTGGTTATGTATCGACAGATCGAATGCAAATGTAGTTTTGTAGCTTTACTTTTAATTTACTTTAATTTACAAATGTAGCTTTGCAGTGAATTAGTTTTAAGTTTTTTAAATCCTTAATGTTTGTCACTGACATTACTTTCTATTGTGTATAATGAGGAATAATATAAATATTAAAGATATACAAAAATATTTATTTTTATACTGTTCAGTTTTTTCTCAAGTCAGTTTCGTTTTGCGTAATTCTTTTAAATTTACTTAAAAAGTAAATTCTGAGAAAATTCCAGAGAATTTTCAAAATTCCCTGATCATTTCGGGAAGAAAGAAATTCCCCGAGTTTTCCCGATTTTCCATATGCGTAACAACCCTGTATAATATGTATATGTATATGTATATTTAATATGAACATCAAGCCGTTAGAATTTTTTTTTCGTTTCACAACATGGCCGACTTCTAATTTCTTTTATTTTTTTTTAGGTTCCGCGGCGTGACATTTAGCATCCATAATTTTTTACCTACAGCAAAAAACAAAAATTCTCGTCAATCTACATTAGATTACCTAAAGAAGTACGTACGGAATTTAAAAAATATTGTTTTATTCAAAAGTTGTAGGAATTTGAACTTAAGGGGTAAGGCCACTGTAAATTTTTTGTAAAATCGATTTTTTTTTATTGGCTATAAAAAACTATTCGCAAAACTTTAAACGCGTTTTTCTCGAAACATGGTTTTTCAAAATGGCACGCAGCATAACTCGAACAATTTTCATTTTTTTTACTTGAAATTTTAACCAGATGTGAACATTTACATTATCTTGAGAATGTCGATCGGAATTTTCAAGAACTTTATTTATTGATTTTTTATTAACAAAAAACTTGCCGTTTTTTTCGTCAAAAATCAATTTTTTTTTTCAAACGCACGCCAAATCCACAAAAATTGATACTTTTTAAAATCCGATCGACATTCTCTAGCTATAGCCCTCTAGATTAATGGTTTTTTTTTTTTTGTTCTAGATTCAAAAGTGCACCAGTGGTGCTGCGTGCCGCGGAGCCCTGGAAGCAAAACATTTCCCGCGAAGATAGCTGTGGAACCGCCATTTTGTTTTTTTTTTACTGTAAAAAAATTTTATAATAAAGTTTAATGTATGCCCGATAACACCATTAAAAGTTTTTTTTCAAATACCTTCAATTTCGGGAGCAAAAAATTAGTGAAAAAACCTTTTTTTTGGGCCGTTACAGTGGCCTTACCCCTTAAGAAATGAATTTTCAGTGAAAAATTTCGGTATAACTGCTCATGAAATGAAAAGTTTGCGATTAATCATAAATTCCGTACGTACTTCTCTGCGAGATGCAATTAGGAACATAACTATTAAATTTGAAGTAAATCGAGTGAAAATTGTGGAAGTTATTTGTCACGCTAAATGGAAAAAAGTTGTTTCGAGAAGTTTCGAGTAGTCGGCCATTTTGTCCATAAAAAAATTCTAACAGCTTGATATTCATACTAAATAAATGTGCAAGTAACATTATGAGTGACTTTTTCATACGAAATTATGAATCATTTAACATTACGTTTATGAATTAATATTATGAATGACTTTTTCGTACGAAAAAAAATTGTTGAATTCGCACATGATTTTATACCCTATACTGTGGCCTAAGGGCTTTAAAAAATCCGTTTCTTTTTCACCAACCGTTTCCTAGGGAAAAAAACCGGTATTTTGGCATTTTTTGGACCTTTAGGTGGATGTAGCTTAAAATACGAATATCCAGGAGCGGTTGGTCCTTCCTCCGGTATTCGTACGTCGACCGTGAAAATTTCCAGTCAGCTTCGAGAAAATTTCTCGCCGGTTGTATTTTCGCGAATTCCGCGCTTCGATATTGCGTCCCAATTGCCGAATACCAACTTGAGCATGAAATTCCAATAGAGGAAAGGAAAGAAATATTTCTTCATGATGTACATGATCCACAGTTCGCGTTTCTGGTCGACCGGAAACGTCTCCATCGGTTGAAGATTGTAATCGAATTCGGCGAGTATGCATTTTCCCGGTCCCGTCACCAGAGGACAGGACGCGTATCCCGTGTAGAAATTCTTCGCGTTCTTACCCACCAAGTTGTCCGTTATATTCTT
The DNA here is from genome assembly GCA_951751655.1 of Ophion costatus. NCBI lineage: Eukaryota > Metazoa > Arthropoda > Insecta > Hymenoptera > Ichneumonidae > Ophion > Ophion costatus. Next base: position 44,848,032 of record OX632358.1, read on the forward strand.
GTCGAGAACCTTTGCCTGCGAAGCTGCGAATCAAAAGCAGATCGTAGATATCACAAAACTTTACAGCGTGCGGGCATTTTCTTTTCGCAGGTGGGATAAAATTCGCCCACCTATGGCCGCCATTGTTTTCGAATTCGGGGTCGTCGTGCAGTCCCCGAGACCGTAGATATTTTCGTAACGCGTGTGTCGCAACGTTTGCGAATCGACGCACAAAAAGCCCGCCTCGTTCGTAAGGACCCCGTGACGCTTCAGAACCTCGGGCGGACCCATCGGTGGACAAACGTGCAGAAAGGAATACTGAAGAGAAATACATTTAAAAAATTCGATTGTTAAACATGCAGACGATTATTTTTAATCCGCATTGTGCAAACCTGCGAATATATTATTATTATTATATTATAGAGCCTATGGATAAATTATTATTATTATTATTATTATTATTATTATACTACACAGTCTACGAATATAATACTATTATTATATTGTAGAGCCTAGTGATAAATTATTATTATAACGTATCATATTACGGTATATTGAAATTAAGTAATAATTATAACTTTTATTATTATTCTATCGTACGTAACTATATACATATTCTCAGTTCTTATCATATTTTATAATTTGTTTTTTTTTTCTTATATTTTTCTTTATTTTGCAACCAGTATATTGAAGTATCCATTAAAGAATTATTATTATCATTGTTTGCTTACTGAGGAAGCTTCGCTTTCGATGGCAATTTTTTTTCGAAATTTGTATAGAAATCTGTTTTTTTGTAATGAAAAGAAATGAAAAAAAGATTTTTAAAGCGCGCTGTCGAATAAAAAAATGTACTTATATTCTTCGCTGTACAGAATCGAGTTAATTCGATATATTCATAATAAAGTATGTTTAACGGGGGGATTGTCTTTTTTTTTCGCAAAATTTACCGCTTTTTGGGAATTTTTTTGTGAAGAAAGTATACAAAGGAAAACTTGTGAATCTTGGCATATAGTATTATTGATCTGTTTACTACATACAAAAAAAATTTTAAACAATTTCATCAAAAAATCCGCCTCCCACCCCCCTCGACGCGCGATTGTCCTTTTTTGATGGTGTGCACGATTTCTCAAAAACTATTCAACCGATTGCCTTCAAATTTGGACAGAATGCTCAGCTGACATCCTTTTATCGTTTGATGAAGCAAAAAAGCAATACGTTTAATAGTTTTTTATTTATAACAAAAAATCGATCAATTTTTTTCGAAAAATCGATACTTCAAGTGCAAAACGTCACCAAATCGTCAATTTTTTTTTCCCCTTCATCGAACGATAGCTATATGTGTCTAAAGTAAAATGCTTTTTGGGTTTTTGTTGCAGGATGAACGTGAAGGCTGTAATCGTGCACACCATCAAAAAAGGACCATCGCGCGTCGAGGGGGGTGGGAGGCGGATTTTTTGATGAAATTGTTTAAAAAATTTTTTGTATGTAGTAAACAGATCAATAAAACTATATGCCAAGTTTCACAAGTTTTCCGTTGTATACTTTCTTCACGAAAAAATTCCCAAAAAGCGGTAAATTTTGCGAAAAAAAAGACAATCCCCCCTTAAGGAGATACGATCACTTCCACGGGGTCAAAAAAGAGTCTAAATTTGTTTTACCCACAGCTGCTGTGATTGGTGTTTACTTATGTTGATTATTCGTATTATCGATTATAGTGTGGCAAATGACGAATCGATTGCACGTGAGCGAATAAAAACTGGAATGTTAGATTGCCAACGACTCGGTAGTAATGTTCGTAATAATATTAACGTAATAAAATTCAAGCCTATCAAAATAGGCGCGAGTTAAGTCAGCGGAATTGACACGATAGGCAGAATATAATTATACATATTATTGACACGTGATAAATGATAAAACTCCATAAGTTGTTGTTTGCATATTTTGAATAACTAAGAAAAAGTATGTCGTATTCAGCAGATTTTTTTATGCCCAAGCGAAGTTACCTCTTGGACGATCATCTCCTCCGGATTGTGCAAGTTTTGAAAAACCGCTTCCTTAGACGCCGTTCGAATCTCCACCAGGCTCCTCTGAAGATTAACTCGAATGTCCCGACTCTTGCAGACCTCCCAGAGCGCGTCGGCGTACTTTTTAACGCCGAACAGAACCGGCAACGACGTGTTGTACACAACGTCGATTTTTTTCCTCAAGTTTTTCTGCAATCATTTGGTTGTTCAATGAAGCGATAAAAAAAAAAAAACGTCGTCGCTCGTTTCCCGAGGCTTCGTTTATGCCTGTGTCGGTCCTTTTTCCTTCCGATTTCGTATACGTACGCGACGCCAATAATCCTCGGCGATGTAGCAAATCTTTTGCGGCGCCCCGGGACACTTGACCGGCGAATTGGGAAACGTGAATATCCCCTGTCCCTGCCGAGTCTTCTCGATTCTCTTGAACACTTCGGTGACCGTTTCCGGCCCGTAGATCGAGCACACTTGGGAATCGGGATCGCGAAGAGCGTCCACCAAGCCTGGGATCTTGGAAAAGCGGAATCTTTGTGAACGGTCGACTTTTACACGAAATACAATCGTTTCGCGGATTTACCGGGTTGCTCGGAAAGGCATTTCGTTTTTTTGCCAATGGCACTTGCGGACGTTGGCGTAGCCAGAATTTTTGCTGGGAGGGGGAAGGGGTCAATTGACGAAATCTTGATCAACGAGTTTCGAAGATTAAAAAGAAAGGCTGGATCACAAGGGCTTTGAGGGATAACATCACTCTAGGATTTTGGAAAAAACGTTCTTTTTGCGTAAAAAATACTTTGGGGTGATAAAAATATGCAATTGGTCCTGTAGCTAATTTTTTTTTAGTCTCATTATCGATTTTTTCAAAGTGGGAGGACGGATTACCCGCACTCCTTTGCATGGATCCATTTGAAATTTTCATAGCTTCGCAATTACGCTCTCTATGGGATAGTGCCGTTTTTTGATTGAAAGTAAACTTTTTTCTTTTTAAACAATTCACTGCTTACATCAGGGGCAAAAAATCGATTCATTTCTTTCAGAGTGTGCCATTTTTTCTTAATTTGATTTTTTTAAATCCCCACGTAGTCCCATGGCTAATAATATATATAGATTATAATTATTGTTGGTTTTTGGTGCAGGTCTTATACTTCACGAAAAAACCGTCCTCCCGTGAAGCTATTTGTAAAAAACACGTTTTTCAAGATGGGCTCTGTCGCCGCCATTTTGTATGAAAATTGTCATAACATTTTTCTTTTTATACTTTAATATGCGCTAAATAAACCTTCTCAAAAGATATCCTATTCCTTTTTTCATACTCCCAAAATAAAATGTCAAAGTTAGGCCTTATTTTTTGCCGCTGTGGTCTTATCCCTTAAGGGGTTACCCCCACTTGCGATTTTGAAAAAATCGATTTTTTTTTAAGTATAAGTATCTGAGAATATGTCCTGACAATTTCAAGTCGATCCGAACAAAATTGACTGAGATATGAGCGTTGAAAGAGAAGAATCCGTGAATTGAAGAACTGAAATTGAAACTTTAAACGCGTTTTTCTCAAAATGGCATTTCTGAAGTCGGTGACCAAGATTACTCGAACACTAATGAACCGATCTTCTTGAAATTTTGCAGGCTTATTTAATACATAAAAATTTAGTCTTTAATCGTTCGATTTTTTTTTTCGAAAAAAAAAATGGCCGTTTTATAGCCAAAAAACGGCCGTTTTTTTCGTTAAAATCGAACCATTAACTTTGACTGTTCGCCATTTTGTGAAAAATGAATATTTTTTAAAATCCTTCGATTAAAGACTAGTTTATACTTATATTTGACTAAATCCATCCGCATTTTTTTTTCAGATGATCCACTTCGCCGCAATGTTGGTCACCGCAAACCGTGTATATAAAAACATTATTTCATTGACGGCCATTTGCCACTAAACAATGTAATATTTTTCAATAAAAAAATTACTGAAAGTTCTTCAAGATGTGTTCTTTAAGATGGTATATTGATCGATTAAAAAAGTTTTGTAGTTTTCTTTAAAAAAATTCATGAAAAAGGCCTTTTTTTGCGCTACAAGTGGGGGTAACGCCTTAATTCGGGGTTACAAATTCGTTTACTATATATAATAAATTATAATAGTTAAATAAATGGGGTTAAATTATAAAATTATTATAAAGTTAAATCAATTTAGTTAAATTATAAAAATTATATAATTATTATCGAATATAATGTACAATTAGTGTCAAAAAGTTTAATTATAAAAAGAATAAATGGGTTAAGGCCTTAGGTCACAGTAACGGGTATAAAATCATGTGCGAATTTAACCATTTTTTTTTTTCGTACGAAAAAGTGATTGACTCGTAAAATTAATTACATATCTATTTAGTATGAATATCAAGCTGTTAGAAAAAATATATGTATATATATATATATTGTTTCGATGTACAAAATAGCCGATTACTCGAAACTTCTCGAAACAGCTTTTTTCCAACTGGCGCGACAAATAACTTCAACAATTTTCACTCGTGTTACTTCAAATTCAAAAGTTATTTTTCCAATTGCATTTCGCAGAGAAGTACGTACGGAATTTCTGATTAATCGAATACTTTTCATTTTATGAGCAGTTATAACGAAATTTTTCACTGAAAATTAATTTCTCAAGTTCACTACAACTTATGAATAAAACAATATTTTTCAAATTCCGTACGTATTTCTCTAGGTATTCTAATATAGATTGAGGAGAATTTTTGTTTTTTGGTCTAGGTAAAACATTGTGGACGCTAAACGTCACGCCGCGGAGCGCCTAAAAAAAGATAAAAGAAAACATTATTAGTCGACCATTTTGTACATCGAAAAAAAATATATATATATTTTCTAACAGCTTGATATTCAATACTAAATAGATGTGTAATTAATTTTATGAGTCAATCACTTTTTCATACGAAAAAAATTGTTAAATTCGCACATGGTTTAATACCCGTTACTGTGGCCTAAGGTCTTAAATTATAAATGAGTTTAATTATAAATGGGGTTATAAATTCGTTTACTATATATAAAATAATCCCACCGATTGGTCCAGACGACTCATTGATTGCATCTATCGAAAATGGTTTGCATTGGAAAAGAAAACGTCAATTTGTCACGCGTGAATCGAATGGAGAATAAAAAACCTCACGAGTCACCTGTCAGGCTGCTCAATTCACGAGCTTCTGCGTTTCATTATCGAGTAATATTTCAAGGGGTGAAAGCTCGAACGGGAATTCTTTTTTTTTGGCCCAGTGTAGTCAGTGTTGAGCCTGGCGACCGAATACTCGAGTTACCTTGTCCCAGAGCAATTGGAGGCCCATCGCCACTATCATGATCTCGTATTCTACCGTGTCGCCATTGCTCGTCACGACCCTATTGCTATCCGGCTCGAACGCCATGACGCTGTCCTTGATCCACTGTGCATTTTTCGGCAGCACGTCCTTCATCGGTCGCCTCGAGGATTCAAAATCCGACAGGCCTCCACCGACCAGCGTAAATATCGGCTGATAATAATGAAGCTGTGGGACAAAAAATTTGTAAAATATATTTTTTATCCCGTATTGAGGGTAATTTCGTGCGATCGCGTTAAATCGTGCGGAAATTCTTCCTGGATAAGAAAATCAACGGCCCTGGCCGTATTTTCGGTTCGTAGCGTCGAATTAACGAGCACGGACTTACTGACCTCGTTCGGCTCGATGACTATCACGTGCTTCGGCGATCCCTTGAACTTCCGGGACATTTTTGCCGCCATCGAACATCCGCCGGTTCCGCCGCCGACGACCAGAACTTTGCAGCTGAAGAGGATATTAAAGAAGTCGTTGATTTTTTTTTCTTTTCGTTAGTTATAATTATTGTGAATGTATGTGTATATGGTTTTGATGCAGGCTTGGTAAATAGGCGATTAGTAGATTCTACCACTTCCGGTATAGAATTTTGGGAAAAAAAAGCTTTTTTTTCCCGGGAAGCGGAATAAAAAAATTGGACTTTACAATGCGGATATTTTAATTACTACGTCATTTCTTTTTATATGTGATTTCTCTATTAAATAAATCAATAAATAAAGAGAATGAAAGATTTTCTTACGTGAACTTTCCCAATAAAATAAGCGAGTAGATTAAAACAGCTACTTTTTTATGCGAATTTTTTATTATCAGGTGACACGTCGTACCGCAAAATCTACGATGTTGAGGTTTGCATCGTTGGAATGCAACGAAACTTCATTTCAATTGCTACATTTTTTTTTCTTACCGATCTAGGATGTGAAAATCACTCAAACGTTTTTACGTATCCTTGTTCGACACTTACGACCTCAATGGCGGAAAAAGGTGTTGAATGATGATAAAAATAAAGGAACGAAACGTGGAGGAAAAAAAATCATTGCGCTCCAACGATACAAACTTCATGAAAATCTGTTCTCCCCGTTGAGCTTTAATTCGGACGGAGAATAACATAACATTTTTCACGTGTTGATTCATTTATTACTAACAAATTACTAACCAATGTATTGCTTACTAACTAACTCACTAACTTACTAACTGACTAACAAACTAACAAAAACTAACAGTTGTTCTGTGCGTAAAAAATCAAACTTTTTTCCACCGCTTGTTGTCATCGTAATTTTCAAAATTTCAACAAAGTTTCCGGACGTACGGTCGTTTTATTGTTATACCAAAAATCGTTTTTTGCACTTTCTTTGAATGATAACTTCATTGTTTACCAATATTGATCAATGAAGAAAAAAAAACTCGAACTAGCTAAGACTATCTATGAATTGTGTAAAAATTGACGATTTAAAAGTTTTATTAACGAGTTTGAAGCCTGGTTAACGATTTTAAAAACTGAGTAACGATTTAGAAGTTTAACCAATGATTTTTAAGTCTAACCAACTATTTCAAAGTCCAAATAACGATTTTAAAGTCTAACTAACGTTTCCACAGTTTAACTAACAATTTTAAAGTCTAATTAACGATTTTAAAGTTCAACCAATGGCTTTTAAGTCTAACGATTTATAATCTCAACTAACGATTTCAAAGTCTAAACTCCGATTTAACGTTCAACTGGTGATTTTGAAGTCCGGTTAAGGATTTTCAAATCTAACTAACAACTTCGACGCCTGGTTAAAGATTTTTGAATATAACTAACGATTTTTGAATATAAATGACGATTTTAAAGTCTAACTAACGATTTTAAAGTCTAACTGACGATTTTAAAGTCTAACTAACGATTTTAAAGTCCAATTAACGATTTTGAAGTCTAACTGACGACTTTGGAGTCTAACTAACGATTTTAAAGCCCAACTAACGATTTTAAAGTCCAAATAACGATTTTGAAGTCTAGCTAACGTTTTCAAAGTCCAACTGACGTTTTTAAAGTCTAGCTAACGTTTTTAAAGTTCAACTAACAATTTTAAAGTCTAACTAACGATGTTGAAGTTCAACTAACGATTTTAAAGTCTAGCTAACGATTTTAAAGTAAAACTAATAATTTTAAAACTTGCCCAATGATTTTAAAGTCTACCTAACGATTTTGAAGTTCGATTAACGATTTTAAAATCTAACTGACGATTTTAAAGTCTAGCTAACGTTTTTAAAGTTTAACTAACGTTTTTAAAGCCAAACGAATGGTTTTGAAACTTACCGAATGATTTCAAACTCTACCTAACGATATTGAAGTTCAATTAACGAGCTCCTAAGCAAAAAAACTCAACTTGACAAGATTATGTCTCAATTGTGCGCAAAATGCCAACTTCGTCATCCCAATATACCCGTCAGAGAAAATATTGAAGATCGACCTGTTTTTTGGGTGCCAAACTCGTACAGACTAATCAATGTTTCCAGAGTTTCGATACCAGGCTACAAAAAGGCCAGCTCTTTTGTAGCACCGGAGCTAACTCTCCAGTCTTTGATACACGAAAATGCTGCTCATTTCTGTGGTTACTGCCCGGAAAAATATAGACTCCGTAGTAAGTAGCCGACTTCTTCTCCGAGTTCTTCTCCACGAATCGCCCAATCCGCTCAGACCCACCTGTGATGCAGCTCCCGATGCAATCTGAATTTCGACGAGACCTCCAAAAGCCGAGTTAATCCTCGGTTCCCCAGAGTGCCCATCGTTACAGCGTATGCTAAATATAAAAAATGAGAAAAATGTTTCACGCACGCTTCTTTTCCCGTGCCTCTCGATTGGCTCGACTGTCGATAATTCGATTGCCAGATTATCAATAGTCTCGCGTTATCCGATGCAAAACTAGACCCGTACCACCGAGAGTGCGAGAGCACCAACCGAAATTTTCGTTCAGCGATTTCTCAGAGACGAGAAATATTGCAGACGAAAAAAAAAACGTCAAGCCCTGCGTGTTTCAATGCCACAGAGCTTGGCGTCCGGTATTTCGCGAAAAACTCAAGCGTCCGCGAGAAAGTTCCGCCGGAAAGTTTGTGAGGTTATGTCGACGTACCCTTAAGATGCGTTGCTGAAACGGTGCACTATACCGGACCTGAAAAAAACGAACCGACGGAAATTCACGCTCGTCTGGCGCATGATGGAGAAAAAAATTTCGATTATACGTTATCTCCAGCTTATCCGTATCTCTCGAGCCGCAAAATCATGCCCTCGTCAATGTTCCGCGATCTATTTACTCAGCATCGTTCTTTCGCATTATTTTGATTGCGATTTTGCGTCGTTCTCCGGCGAGAGAGGTAAGGGGAAATTTTCTGTCGGTAGAAACGGTGACAAAAGTTCCTAGAATGACCTTCTGGGGAGTTTTTTTTCTCCCGACTTCCCCCACAACGCGATCGCGGCGGTCGCGAGGTTAGGTACACATAAATAAGACTGTCAGTTGTACTTTTAGTAAGATAAATCGGTTTTGATTGCATTTGCGTTCGATCGAGCACGGACGTTCGTTCTCGTTGCGACTTCCTCGCTCGGTTGCGATATACGCGTACGTGCGCCGTAAACTTGTACATATTTATAACCTTATTTGCATGCAATGTACGGTGCGTGTATCCAGTAGATGTGGCACACAGCACGCGTGTCCATACATCTGTGAAAAATAGCCGAATGACTCGCGACGTGATAAAAATTATTTACGAATAAGGAAACCGCGCGCGACTATTTTTCTTTTACTCGTCCGTCTTGCGCGCGTGCTTCGAGGGGAAAAAAAAGTCCCACGAATGGATCTGTAGACTAGTCAAGTGAGTGCTAAATTTAAATAGCGTAGCAAACTTTTTTTCGCCCTTATTACGACTGTGCAACGTATAGTTGCGAATGCGCGGTCGCAGAGTTGCTTTACGCCAAGGGAACGAACACTAGATGAGGGACCAGAATCTGTGCATGCCAATTTAGGCGAGAAAGATGCTGGGGTAGTTTGTTTGGAATTGAAATTCGCAATGATCGTGTTTACTCTTTGTACGCATGTGTATCGTATTCGTTCCTTCGGGGGGAGATGTTCTACTGATTTGGGAGGTTTCATTTAAAATTGAATTTTCCGGAGTTTCTGTTTCTGTCCAACGGTTTCTCAGTGTAGTGGCGATTTTTAAGAAATGATAACGACTTCTGGGTGTAATTACGACTTTGCAGTGTAATGGGCCATTTATAAATTTAACCATCGATTTTAAAGGCTAACGATTTTAAAGGTTAACGATTTTAAAGGTTAACGATTTTAAAGGCTAACGATTTTAAAGGCTAACGATTTTAAACGCTAATGAATGATTTTAAAGGCTAACGATTTTAAAGTCCGACTTAGGACTTTAAAGTGTAACTAACGATATTAACGTCCAACTTAGGATTTTAAAGTCTTACTAACGATATTAGAGACTTGCCAACAATTTCGCAGTCTAATTAGCGATTTCTAAATCCAACTAACAATTAAAAATTCTAACTAAGGATGTTGAAGTCTAACTAACGATGTCGCAACTGAAATAAAGATTTCAGAAATCTTGTTAACTATTTCTAAATCTAACTAATGATGTAAAAGTCCAACTACCGATTTCGCAGTCTAGCTAACGATTTTGAAGTATAATTAACGATTTCTAAATCCAACTAACGATTACGAAGTCAAGTTAACGATTTCTAAGTTCTCCTAACGGTTTTTAAATCTAACTAATGATTGCAAAGTCTATATAACGATTTTAAAGTCTAACTAACGATTTTGAAGCCTAAGTTACGGTTTTTAAATCTAACTAACGATTTCAAAGTCTAATTAACGATTTCTGTAGCCAACTAATGTTTCGAAGTTTAATAAAAGATTTTAAAGTCTACCCAACTATTTCGAAGACTTGTTAACGATTTCTAAATCCAACTAACGATTTCGAAATCTAGTTAACGATTTCTAAGTCTACCTAACGGTTTTTGAATCTAAGTAATGACTTTAACGTCTATATAACGATTTTAAAGTCTAACTAACGATTTCAAAGTTTCACTAACGATTTTAAAGTGTAATTAACGATTTCTGTATCCAACTCATGTTTCGAAGTTTAGTAAAAGAGTTTAAAGTCCACTTACCGATTTCTAAATCTAACTAGCGATTTCAAAATCTAACTAACAATTTAGAATCCTAACTAACGACTTCTAAATACAATTAACGATTTCAACGTCTAATTAACGATTCCTACGTTTAAATAACAATTTCGAAATTTATTTAACGTTTTTAAAATCGAATTAACGATTTTTCAATCTAACTAACGATTTTATACTTTAGATAACGATTTTTAAATCAAACTAACGACTTTGAACTTCAACTTACGGTTTTAAAGTCCTTCTAACGTATAACAAGGCTTTGAAACCGTAACTTGAAGATAAAAATCGTTAGTTAGATTTTAAAATCGTTAATTAGACCTTAAAATCGTTAATTAGACCTTAAAATCGTTAATTGAATTTAAAAAATCGTCAATTGAATTTGACCATCGTTAATTAGCAGTTAACCTTGGAAATGGTTGATTAGACTAACTAATTGTTAATAAGACCTTGAATATTCGAAGTCTATTTAACAATGTTAGTCTAATTAACGATTTCTAAATTTAACTAGCGGTTTCAAAATCTAATCAACAATTATTAAGCGTAACTAACGATTTTTAAACCCAACTGACCATTTTCAAGCCTACTCAATTTCGCTCCAATTTTCGGAAAAGAAAATTCATCAGTACACTCCCCGGCCGGTACTCGCCACAAAAGTTTTAAAAAAATTCCATATCCGATATCGACCAAAAATCATTCATCGTTATAACCATAAACGCGTTTATTTTTAACAAGCCACGAGTTAAAAACAAAGGAATAAAAATATTTGTTTCGAACGAGTCGTCTGCCCGCACACTAAAGTTTCAACAGTCCAACAAGTATCTCCTTTTCTCCCACACTGACGCTCACCCGAGGCACTCGATTGAGTCGTACGTGGGAGTTTTTTAATGTCAGTGCGTCTCCGCGTGTATTCTCACATGTGCAGAATCGCGGTGGTCGCGCATCCGCAAAGTGGCCGCGCGGCACGATGCGCCGCCACCGGCAGGAGCAGCGGGGGCGGGGGAATAGCGGGAGAAAAGCGCCAGTCGTGCTCGACGAGTCGTCGGCTGCGGTTGGGTCGAATTTTTGACACACGCGTCGCACGCGTGCGCGCATCGACTTTTATCCCAAAGCCGGTCGTGCTTCCTCGCAATATCGGACGGCGATGTAAAGGAGAACGATAAAATTACAAAAAAATACGCGTAAAATTGTCGAAATTCATCCGCAGTGCATATACCAACAGACGAGAAATCGCGTCGCGAAATAAATTTCGCTCGTCGACACGCGCGTTCACGAAAGGTACAAGAAAAAAAATAATCGCCGTGAACAAAAATTAACTCACAATTTCGATGTTTTTTCGTCGCGACGAATTTTTTTCGGCATTTTCCGGCTCGACGAAAAGTAACAATTTTACTCGAACTTCCGGATGGATTCGTTACCGAGTATCCGACCTAACCTATATTCGCGACGTTTTTTTTCCGCTGGCCGCTTGTGCCTCTTACCGCACACGTATACATACATCCGCGGATGCACGAAATATCGTGGGTGTTGAAAACGCCGAATGAGCGTAACTTTCTTCGTATTTGTTGTTCGCGCGTGTGTGTGCGCGCGTCGTTGCGTTACACTTGACAGCTAAAAATACACGAGTATTCCCACGAAGGAGTGCCGAATGTACGATATCCCGCCTCGTATCTCGTCTATTTCGGTTTTTCGGCGTCCCCAAAAGTTGCATCCATGACGCCCACCCTTCCCCCTCGTCAGTCGCGCGACTCCCCCACTCTTCTCAATATCTCGCGTTTCGAAAATATCTCGCGTTTCACGATTTTTCGAAAATTTATGACGACGCCGCGCTATTTATCACGAATCATTCGATTTATTTGTTTTCTGGCTCCCGAGTCATTTCTTTCTCTCGCTTTACGCGTCATTCGAAATTTTCGACATTCACGATGCTCGCTCACACTCGGAATGTTTTTTTTTGGTCTTATTATTAGTAGACTTTACCAGTACGGCTTAAATTCGTCGATGAAAAAATTACTCGAGATTCGTGAGAATCAATTTTCAATCAGCTTGCTATTTACAAGGGCAGCGAACACGCGCTCGTGACACGAGCAGACGACGCGCACTTCGCATTCTCACTCGCATTTTTCTTTCCGCAATATGTCTTTAATGACAGACACGATTGTTGCGATGATAATTTATTTTGCAATTCCCGTTTGTGTCTCGTATCGACGAACGCGTGACGATTCTGTTCGAGGCTTCTCGTCGGGCATGTTTGAGGTTAGGTTTCCTTCGGAACTGGCCTACGGAAGCCTGAAATATTTTCGATCCTAATCCCATCCGGCGCGAAGTGCAGTTAATGTTTTCTTGTTCTCGAAAGTGCCCTCCTAGCTTGGGGAAAATTTCGCACTTGCTTTCCAGTTTGGAGCTTTGACACCTCCACATTGACATCCGTCAAGACCTTGACGGAAGTCAAGGTGTAGTTCCCATAAAGACCTTGAATTCGAATCTTTGATGCCTCTACGGTGACACGGGTCAGTATTTGACGGACCCGCCAAGTGGCGAATGCATTTGAAGGGTGGAGTTGTTCTCGACAACTGGAACTCAAATTTGTAGACAAATTTTACCCGGTGATGAATTTATGTAATAATCGCTCAAGAGTTGAGTATCTTTTTGTGTAATTGAAACAATTGCTAAATTATTGAGTATCTTGTGTAATTGAAATAATTGCCAAATTATTGAGTATCTTGTGTAATTGAAACAATTGCTAAATTATTGAGTACCTTGTGTAATTGAAATAATTGCCAAATTATTGAGTATCTTGTGTAATTGAAATAATTGCAAAGGTGCGTTACATCGTTAATCGTCCGAAGTTACCTTACATCGTCAATGGTCAAAGGTTACGTTACGTTGTTACTCGTGAAAAGGGACATTACATTGTTACATCGAAAAAAGTAACCCTACATGGTCAATTGATATGAGTTACGTCACATACGCTGCATGAGGAATTTCGTCGTAGAAACGGTCGACAGCGATTCGAAGAAATATTGTTTTTCATCGAGCAAATACTCGTTGCAGACGCCGAGTTTGTTCAGATACCGAATAAATAACAGATAATATGTATCGGTGCGTTCCGAGGCCCAAGTCTCGGCAGCCGGAGATTGTCCTCACTGCTGATAATGAGACAATTGCGTTCTCTGGCAAAGGTAACGACCCGATTAAGGGCGAATGTATCGTCCACCCGACGACGAAATAACATCAACGTTGTCTAGCTGTAACGATGTCGAAGTTTGCATCGTTAGAGCGCAACGATAATCAATTCTTGTTAATTGTTGGAATCTTCTTTCGGCTGTGGAAATCACTCGAACGTTTTTACGTATTCTTATTAGAGATTTACGACCTCAATTGGCAAAAGAGAAGGCTTTAAATGAGGGTAAATTTACGGAAATGGAAAATTAACAAAAGAATCGTTGCATTGCAACTATGCAAAGTTCAACGCCATCGAGCTGTACCAATTCGACATGAAATTCTGAGTTGGTCATTCTTGGAAGCTCTGACGTCTCATCTATCCGGATAGAAAGAGTCGGCGGGTAAATTATTCTCCCTGCAAACAGGAAGTGAACCTCAGGAGCTGTTGCGACGCTTCACAGAGGTGGAAACATTTGGTATGAATTGTGGAAAAGATCCCAAGCGTATGATCAAACGTTTTTGTACGACCCGAGTAAAAAGTGTCCAAACTAAATTTCTGATAAAAATTATCAAGTAGATACGGAAAATTTTGTCATTAATAAATAAGTAAATAGATATTTAGTGATAGAAGGGAAGAATTTAAAAAATCGCGAAGAATTTGGTCCTGCAATGGATGCAAGTTTCAACGCTACCGAACAAAATCTTTACAGTCATCTTCGTTAATGGCGTCGAAGTTTGCATTGTTCGGATGGAACCCAAATGATTTTTTTTAACGGTTCTAATTTTCTTTACTAGATGCAAGCTACGAAAAACAGAAAAGCTTTTTAAGGATTCTCGATTAGCGATCTACAACCTAAATCTGCAAAAGATGATTTTGGATAATAATAATAATGAGAAATTAGAAAGAAACGATGCAAACTTAAAGCGCATATTCGTTAACGAATTACACTTAGCTCGTGGCGTGAAAAACGAGGAGTTTTCGTGATTTTTTCTTTGGGTAAATTTGTGCAGGTGGTGAAATTCTTTTTTTTTGTTGTTGTACTAAAGAGGGTGGTTTTAAGTATCTTTACCAATTATCGACCACTGCTGCTCGGAAACAAATAATTCGAAATACAACAAATCAAACGCATTTAGTTCTTGCTTGGAATTATCCAGTGCTTGGACGAAGGATTTGATAAAATCTTGATTTTTTAAAACAAAACCGAAAGTATCGTTTTTTTTTCGTGAAAAAGGCCTCTATTTTCGTTGATAAGAAAAAAACAATCTCTATGTTCAAGCATTGCTTTTTGATGTGTAAAAAAAGTTTGTAAAATTTGAAGGTAATCGGTGCAGTGATTTTTGAGTCATCGTGCTCACCGATTTTGAAAAAGTAATTTTCAAGCCTATTTTAATAGGTTTCCGGCTGATTTTTTTGTCGTTTTAATCCGTTTTTATGGTGGATATGTTAATATTATTATTACGAAGACTACTACCGAGTCGTTGATAATCTAATTTTTCAGTTTTTATTTGTCCACGTGCAATAAATTCATCATTTGGCACACTATAATCGATTATACGAACAATCAACATAAGTAAACATCAGAACAGCTGTGGGTAAAATAAATTTAGACTTTTTTCGACCCCGTGGAAGTGACCGTACCTCCTTAATGGCAAAAACAATAGAAGGGTTGTTACGCATATGGAAAACAGGGGAAACCGGGAAAACTGAGGGAATTTCGTTCCTCCCGGAATAATCAGGGAAAAGTCAGGGAATTTTGGACATTTTCTGGAATTTTCTCACAATTTACTTTTTGCAAGGGATACGAAAAATGAAACTGACTTGACAAAAAAACTGAACAATATAAAAATAAATATTTTTGTATACCTTTGATATTTATATTATTCCTCATTATACACAAAAGGAAGTTATGTCAGTGCCAAACATTGAGGATTGAAAAAACTGAAAACTAATATACTGTAAAGCTACATTTGTAAATTAACGAGAGATATACACCTAGGAGCCGGAAAAGGGTCATTTTTGTGAATTTTTTCAAGTAAAACTATTTGAAATTTCGGTTTGGGATTTTAATTATCTAAAAGTATATACATTCAAAAATATGTTTAATTTTCTTTATTTAAAAATATCAAAAATTTACAAGGATATTGTATGATCTTTGGAGCGTCGTAAAACAAATCGGTACCCAAAATTTCTCGAAAACCAATGAACCGATTGCCTTGAGGTTTTTTGTGGTTATTCTATACACCATTATTTAGTACTTGTCATAGGATTTTTTTTCCGTTACTTAGTTTTTGTTTTATAGGCAAAATAATAACTAATTTTTGGCCCAAAAATCACTATTTATGTTTAAACGTCCGCCATTTTGTCGTAAATCGATATTTTCAAAATCGGCTATCTGCCCTCAAAGTAAATTAAAAGTAAACCTACAAAAGTACACTTGTATTCGATCCGTCGATACACAACCACATTATCATTATAGATAAGTATTTATATTTATTTTTTGTTTATCTTCACCGGCGTACAAACTTTTGTTTATAATGAAGACCAGGTTCCGTATTTGCTTTTAATGTATTTTTTTTACTTTATGATGTTTAACGCGTTACCCCCACTTGTAGCGCAAAAAAAAGGCCTTTTTCATGAATTTTTTTAAAGAAAGCTACAAAACTTTTTTAATCGATCAATATACCATCTTAAAGAACACATCTTGAAGAACTTTCAGTAATTTTTTTATTGAAAAATATTACATTGTTTAGTGGCAAATGGCCGTCAATGAAATAATGTTTTTATATACACGGTTTGCGGTGACCAACATTGCGGCGAAGTGGATCATCTGAAAAAAAAATGCGGATGGATTTAGTCAAATATAAGTATAAACTAGTCTTTAATCGAAGGATTTTAAAAAATATTCATTTTTCACAAAATGGCGGACAGTCAAAGTTAATGGTTCGATTTTAACGAAAAAAAAACGGCCGTTTTTTGGCTGTAAAACGGCCATTTTTTTCGAAAAAAAAAATCGAACGATTAAAGACTACATTTTTATGTATTAAATAAGCCTGCAAAATTTCAAGAAGATCGGTTCATTAGTGTTCGAGTAATCTTGGTCACCGACTTCAGAAATGCCATTTTGAGAAAAACGCGTTTAAGGTCCTCCACGGAAGAGTTGCATTAAGAAATGGTTGAAATTCGGCATATATGTTATTTAATACATCATCCAAACATCTGTGCAATTTGAATAAGTTTGACCACCCCAAACCTGAGATATTTACACCTAAAGTTGGCTTGGTTTACACGTAACAAATGCGTCGTGATGGGCAAACGGAGCATCATTAATTCTACCGTAAAAACTAAAATTAAGAAATTGATAAAAAACGAGGATAAGCTAGAGTAAGATATCACGAATAATGTGAATAAAAAATGAGAATGATTCACCATCTAGTTTCCAAGATATAAACCATGAGAAGCCCGCACAAGTTTGGCCGTATTGCATATATCCTGCTCGGCCTGCGAGCGAACGAGTGTATTGGGGCAAAGCCTGGACAGTCCCGGCAAAAAGTTTACTGGCAATGGTAGATCAAAAACACAATATAAAATATATTTTACGGCAATAAATGATATCCATCGTATTACCTACTAGTACCGAGTCAATATTGCGTAGTCTTTAATGTTATTTATTACTAATTAAACCAATTGTCAATCTTTTAAACATGAACATGGTATGTAAACTTTTGGTTGACATTTTCGCAGAGGAAGTACCTTAAAGTTTCAATTTCAGTTCTTCAATTCACGGATTCTTCTCTTTCAACGCTCATATCTCAGTCAATTTTGTTCGGATCGACTTGAAATTTTCAGGACATATTCTCAGATACTTATACTTCAAAAAAATGCAATAAAAAAAATCGATTTTTTCGAAATCGCAACTGGGGTTAACCCTTTAAAAATGATATCTTTGATGAAAAGAAAGTGTTCTTTATTCGACCCTAATCTGGCCAGTCCGCAAAACCTGGAATTTTTGCAAAACCTGGAAAGGGAATTTCTGAGTCAATAATGCGTAACAACTCTGCATAACCATTGATATAATTTCCCGGCTTAGAAATATCTGTAACCAACATCACGAGTCGAAAAATGCCGAATTATAGTTAATTTCAAAATACAATTTTATTCACAAGAGGTTGACACCCTGCCGAAAACTGTGTTTTCATTCCCACTCTTGGGGCCGAGAAATGGTATAGAAACTCCTCAAACTGCAGCCATCTGACGCCTCGTCTTTTTTTTCCAGGTAGACAACTCCGTGGACAGCTCCGTGGGAAAGGGAATCTTCAAGAGCATCAAGTGCCCAGCCATGTCTTCGCATCACTTCGTAACGGTGTGCGTGGTTTGCGTGTTGTGCGCTGCCCACACGCCGTGCTCGGCCCACACGGACGTCCCGTCGCCTCTGCTGACGAGAATGGGGAGCGCCGCGTCGTCGGATTCGCTGCAACTGGTGGCCGCCGAATGGGGCGAAGAACGCGCGGGCGGAAGTCCGGACGGTACGGCTGGGCCAGCCGGGCCGACGAGTGCGCGGCGCCTCGTCGACGTCTCGCCCGACGTCGCCGTACGTCGCGTCAAGGAAGCCAAGCGTGTCGCGCCTGCCAAGAAATACTCGCACTCATATTCCGAGGAGAAAGCGTCGCGACTCGCTGCTGCCGCTGCGAGCCGATCCGACGACGGAAATCCCTCCGTCGAGGATTCGGAAATTCACACGCTCGGGAGCAATCGACTCTCCTCCGGAGCCTCCGAGAACGACGAGGGTCACGCGACCATGCGAAAGTGGCGCCCCCGTCGTAACGTCGAAATCGACGAGAAACGCTTCATGCAAAAGTTGTTCGACACCTACGGGGACGGTAGGAGCCTCAGTATCGAAGGCTTCGAGAGATTGCTCAAGAAATTGGGCCTCTTTCGACTTATCGATAACATCGATATGCTCGACGATACGAACGTCCTGGAAAATCGCCGTAGCGCTCCCAAGGGTGAGAAAATGTTATCCCCCCCGCCCCCCTTCACTCTGCAGCTCGTATTTGAGGAGGGGGGAAAAATGTGTGCCTCCCGAGAGGTGTCCAACACCCTGGCCCACTGTTCCTATACGATCGACGAAAACGTTTTTCGTTCCGGCTTTTTAGTTGTTGAAATCGCCACCGCCTAGCGCTGGCTGTTACGCGACAGCCTTCGCCTCTGAATACTCCGGGTCGGCTGAACGAATCGATACTTTCGTTTCGAGCCGTTTTCGTGATAACGATAACAGCACGAACTGCTGCAGCATGGAGCCACACTCGGCCTTTCAACTCGTCCCCAAAACGGTATCAAGATGGATGGCGCTGGGGTGCTCCGGACTACATGTACAGATATACGCAAAACATGGGCTCGATCAGAGAGGCTGGCCTCCGTGATATTACTGTACCAGGTGTAGAAGTATGGAAGCGGAATTTCCCTATAGATGGTGCTAGCCGTCAGTTCAGGGACCGTAAGAACGCTTCTGCAGCGCCATCGTCTCCCTCTAACAGCTGACGAAGATTTTCGACACACAACAAGCCAAGTTCCCTACACCGGTATATTTTTCTATAACCTCAAACGTGTCGAGGTTTGTGCCTACGAACTACGATTTGCGGACAGCATTGGTTTTCTGTTATCATTTGAAGCAAACTGCTGCAGAATCGCGTCGAATGCTTGTCGAAGCTTACGGTGAACATGCTCTCGGCGAAACACAGTGTTTCGAGTGGTTCGAAAAATTCAATAGTCGTGATTTTTACGTGAGAAACGAAGAGCGCGGGAAAGCACCGAAAAAGTTCGCAAACAACGAATTCCAAGCTTTATTGGACGAAGATGATGCTCAAAGTCAACGAGAACTCGCGGATCGATTGAATGTGACGCAAAAAGCAGCCTCCATTCGTTTTTATCACTTTCAGAAGTGTGATTTTTACAAAAAAAAATCCGGTTTCATACTTCTACACCTGGTGATAGGGCTGCACCCCAGCCTG
This sequence comes from Ophion costatus, assembly GCA_951751655.1. Classification (NCBI taxonomy): domain Eukaryota; kingdom Metazoa; phylum Arthropoda; class Insecta; order Hymenoptera; family Ichneumonidae; genus Ophion; species Ophion costatus. The sequence goes on from OX632358.1 coordinate 44,867,729, forward strand.
TGTTGGAGCCATTTTCGGGGACGCTTTTTTCGGTGGCTTTGCACTGGAGTTTGGTCTCCTGGTATCTAGTCTTCGCGTGTTGCAGCATTAACGGAATCCATCGTACACGCGAATAACGCTTTTCATAAAGTTATCTACAGTGGAACACGCAACGCAAAGCTCGGGGCAGATGGCGCCACCATAGCACTTCCCAATCATTTCAAACTCGTTCCCGAAAGTCAATGATTATACACATTTTCGGAAAATATCATATTTCGACATTGAAACTAAAGAAAAATTGGAATTTTTCGTTTCTTCGAAATTTGCTTGTGCTTCCGTTATTAAAACGGACTTTTTAGAGCGACCCACGTCGCTGTTTGTACCATATATCGGTGTAAGACTTTGAGGTTATTGCAGAGTTTGTTTGTTATTGCGTGCAGAGACGAGAAACATCTCTGCATTCTCTGTTGTGGGCAATGAGCACGCGAAATGAATTTGCTCACTTAAGGCCTTAGGTCACAGTAACGGGTATAAAATCGTGTGCGAATTTAACCATTTTTTTCGTATGAATAAGTGATTCGCTCGTAAAATTAATTACACATCTATTGAGTATGAATATCAAGCTGTTAGAATTTTTTTTTCGACGTACAAAATGGCCGACTACTCGAAACTGCTCGAAACAGCTTTTCTTCCAATTGGCGTGACAAATAACTTCAACAATTTTCCCTCGATTTACTTCAAATTTAAAGGTTATTTCAGAAAAAAGATTAATCGAAAACTTTTCATTTTATGAGCAGTTATAACGAAATTTTTCACTGAAAATTCATTATTTAAGTTCAAATACCTGCAACTTTTGGATAACAAAATATTTTTTAAATTCCGTACGTACTTCTCTAGGTATTCTAATGTAGATTGAGGAGAATCTTGTTTTTTGGTCTAGGTAAAAAACTGTGGATGCTAAATGTCACGTCGCGGAGCGCCTAAAAAAAAGATAACAAAAGAAAATAGTAGTCGGCCATTTTGTACACCGAAAAAAATATATATATTTTCTAACAGCTGGATATTCGTGCTAAATAGATGTGTAATTAATTCTATGAGTGAACCACTTTTTCATCCGAAAAAAAATTGTTAAATTCGCACATGATTTTAAACCCGTTACTGTGGCCCAAGGCCTCAACAAAGCAACTATCTACCCGTAAATAATTAGAGGAATCGTGAATAAATACACAAGTTTGACCGTCCGGCTGAAAACAAACGCCAGACACGCTCGCTCGGGGCGTGCTATGCTAGCGCCGCCAGTGGCGAAAAGTGGCAGTTGTCCTTCCCATAGACTTTTATTCGTGTAAAATATTCGTAACGCCGGTGCAACTAGCGCCACAGTGCGGCAAGGACATTTTGCGAACGGCATTTATCTACCAGCGTCAGCCCCTTGCTCCGGGCCGATGACGAAATCTCACTTTTTCTTCCCCAAATTGCTATTTTTAGCCACGGGCTCGTATTCGGGGATCCCTCGCGGACGAGCTCGCGGTGAAACTCGAGATCGGTCCAGCGACTTTTAGGCACCTTGGGTTAATTTTGTAAAAAAAAGAAATACGGTAGTCTCGTTACGCGGAATAACGGAGGAAAATTCGGATACAGGCGCCCGAGGATTTGGCTTGGTTTGAAATTGAGCTGAAAACGTTGAGCTTGATCGGCAAATGAGATCGATTGTCATCGGGAAACAAGGCGAAATGCCCGAAAGATTTTTTTGTCTCTCTTGTTCCTTGTCGCGCCCACGCGGGGTTCATCGACAATGAAACATCCGAGCACTGTTGATCCGTTCGAATTTCACTCAAGGTCTCAGCCAACGCGATTTCTCCGATATCGAAAGTTTTTATTGCGCTATCGTTCAACCCGATAGCGTCGGATATAGCTTGATTCTCGAGACCCATTAGTCATCGATTGCGAAGCTTGAGCATTCGAGAGAACATGCAAAAACCGAACGATTCCTTGGGGCTTGGCTGAAAAGGGAAATTAATTATCCTGGGTGACTGTTCTTTGAGATAGATAGATAGATAGATAGATAGATAGATAGATAGATAGATAGATAGATAGATAGATAGATAGATAGATAGATAGATAGATAGATAGATAGATAGATAGATAGATAGATAGATAGATAGATAGATAGATAGATAGATAGATAGATAGATAGATAGATAGATAGATAGATAGATAGATAGATAGATAGATAGATAGATAGATAGATAGATAGATAGATAGATAGATAGATAGATAGATAGATAGATAGATAGATAGATAGATAGATAGATAGATAGATAGATAGATAGATAGATAGATAGATAGATAGATAGATAGATAGATAGATAGATAGATAGATAGATAGATAGATAGATAGATAGATAGATAGATAGATAGATAGATAGATAGATAGATAGATAGATAGATAGATAGATAGATAGATAGATAGATAGATAGATAGATAGATAGATAGATAGATAGATAGATAGATAGATAGATAGATAGATAGATAGATAGATAGATAGATAGATAGATAGATAGATAGATAGATAGATAGATAGATAGATAAATAGATAGATAGATAGATAGATAGATAGATAGATAGATAGATAGATAGATAGATAGATAGGTAGATAGATAGATAGATAGATAGATAGATAGATACATACATACATACATACATACATACATACATACATACATACATAGATAGAGAGATAGATAAATAGATAGATAGATAGATAGATAGATTGATTGATTTAGTGATTTAATTTATTATGCCCTAGAATACTATCGGGCAAATTTGACTGAACAGATGAACCGAAAATCGTACAGACGAATATACAATAATTGGAAGGATTTTATATAATGTAAAACACAAAATAAGGTGAAAAAAACTGCAACAAAATAATACAGAAATCATACAGTGAAAAAGAACAGAATCTATATAATCGAAATCATAATAACAGTAATAAATTGTCGTTCCTACAACGAAAAATTGTCCGTAATATCTCAAAAGGTACAAAGAAATAAAATGAAATGAAAAAACTCCATACAAAATCAAAAAATGAATACAGTTACTAAGAATAGTGTACTACAAAAATCATGAAATCGTCGTTCGTAATGACTCAAATGACACAAAAGAAATGAAAAGGCTCAATATAAACCAAAAATAATTAAGAGAGAGAGAGAGAGAGAGAGAGAGAGAGAGACTGACTGGTTATTATATGCCTCGGTATAACCTTTAGGCAACAAGTTACAAGTAAAGTAAAAAATAAATGAATAAAGCATATGGAACTATGAAAACAGCCCGTAACATGGTTAAAATAACAAAAATGACAAATAAAGTATACAAAGATGACCAGCATCTAAAAAGAAACAATAAGATCGAAATCACAAATGGCATGGCTTTACATTTACGTAGTAATATAATAAAAATATAAAATATAAGCGATGAAGGGATAAAATCCAAATAAAAATATGCAAAAGTAAAAATAACATCACTAAAAATAACGCAACGTAAAAACATAAGTAGAATAAAATAAAATAAAAAACTAATCCCATAAAGCAGAGAGAGAGAGAGAGAAAGAGAACTCACTGAAATTGCATATATTGGCTATAATTATCAGTCCGTTTCATTTACCACGGTCAAACTCTCCTGATTGTCTCTCAAGATCTCTAAACAATTAGATTTATCTCAAGTTTACCACTACAATCTTTGAGTGCACCGAGTGATGGTTTTTCTCAATTGGATCAAGGTCGTATGTGTGTGTGTGTATACATATGTACAGGGTGGCTCACGAGAAACAGACCACCTGAATATCTCTGTTGGATTTGAAAATACGAAGTACGTACATATCGGAATTTGAATGGTTTGGAAGGACGCACGTGGCTATCGTAATATTTTTTTTACATCATCCTTTTTTCGGTCCTTCAGGGTCACCGAAGTTAAAAAAAAGTACTATGGCATATTTTTTCCCCTTGCACACTGTAGCCGGATCCAAACGAATTCAAGCATGTTACGTAGTGTGACCTACAAATGACCTTCAGCTCGGAAATATTGAATAAACATTAATTCAACGTGAAAGAGTTTTTTTGCTCTTTATTTCTGTTACGCTGAATGATTCCTGTGAGCTGGGTTACATTCAAATGTGCCACGATAACACAACGGAGTGAGAGGTCCGATGATGGCCGAAGATTTACGAAACACCTTCACTTATTCCTATGTAGACCGTCGTGTTTATCAGCTGCTCATCACTACTAATGCCTTCTTGCTATCAGATTGATGAAGTTTGGAAAATTTCTAAACTGTCAGTTGATCGGTGAACGTTTCACAATGCGTTTCACAATCTTACTCGAAGGAAGAAAAAATCAACATGACCTTCATTTATGGATAATGTTGATAGGGTTGAAGGTCATTTGAAGGTCATAGTATGGTTGAATTCGTTTGGAGGCCAGCTGCAATGTGCAGGGGGAAAACATTAGCCATTCTATTTTTGAAAAATTTCGCTGACCTTGAAAAAACCGTTAAAAAATCAATATCTTTTTCAGCCATAACACGAACATTTTGTTTTGTTTAAAAGAGAATATTTTTTCAACACTTGAAAGTTGAATTAGGATAATTTCAATATTTAATAATGATGCGATTGTTTCGAGGTAAAAAAATTTACGAAAAATGTCTGATTTTCTGGCGTCTGAAGGAATTTCTCCCAACCCCTCGACCCCTAAAGTTTTTGCCAGCAGTTCTATCGTTGTAACAATAAGTTTGCCTTCAATCGGCGACTCCTGCACCGTACGTTGGACCTCCCTCTTCAATTTGAGTTTCCTCAAGCGACGAACGAACCTTCGTCGTTCTCACAGTAGCCTAACCCCTTAAATGTCGTGCGACCAAAAATCGCTCGAGATATTGGCGTTCAAAGTCCGACGCTGACCGGAGGATGAAGCACGGTAGTTGATCACGCGCGATTTTTTTCCTTCCTCCAATTATCAAATAATAAAGGATAATTATTAAAACGTATTATCGATTTCCAAAGCGAACCTCCGTGCTTTTTTTTTTTAGTAGAAAAGAACAATTTAAGAGAAAAAAAACATCACCCTGTAAATATTTATATGTGTATTAGGGTGGCACAAATTTGAGCTCTATTTTTTTTCTCTTTCTCACCATCCAATTATCTTCTTTAAAGAAAAAAAATTGTCGCCGGAACTGCGAGCGGTCAAAAATTTTTTAAAGTCGCTCAAGCCTCCCGAAAATACAAATTTCCATTAAAAAATCGATTTTTTTTCGTTCACTTCTCACCCATGAATTTTACGCTTTATCATTTTTAAATTAACCTCGCGAAAGCTCTAGCCAGTGAATGAATATTTAGTGGTCGCTGAAGGTCTTCGAAATTTACAATTTCCGCCAAAAAATATATTTCGCATGCACCATAATTCCTTGCAGCATAAAAACAAGATAAACAGCGAAGTGTTACATTTTCTGAATAATATATTATAATAATTTGTGTCAAATATCAATTAGACGATATGTGTTGTTATGAATTATTGTGTATTGGTGTATTATGGCGTCGCTCGTCACAGAGTACAGCTACGATTGGCCCGCAGTTTGACTAACGAGATTAACTGTGCGACGCATTACGATGCGCGGAAAACAGCTGCCATTTCAGTTTTACGAATAAAACGACCTGTAATTTTGTTTACGGACAAGAGCTTTGAAGAATTATTTTATGAGAACAAAGATTAATTTTGAACAATTTTAAAACGAATTATTAATTTTTAAATTAATTTTAAACAAATTTAATTCTTCATTTTGTTTCTATTTAAAAATAAAATTAATTTTGAAACTTAAGTAAAACAAAAAATCTTAAATAAACAAACGAAATCCTAACTTTATTTGTTCAAAAATTAATTCTTAATGCATTTTTAAACAAATATAATTCTTGGGTTGGAAGTGAGAGGTAAATTAGGCAAATCTGTTTCCCAAGAAAAAAGGGTAAATATTCGGAAGTGGGGCTTCTGGTAGAATCAGGCTAATTTTTGTTTGGGGTTGTTTGATGGTGTTTGGGATTGTTTGAGGTTTTTTACGGTTATTTGGGGTTGTTTGGGTTTGTTTAGGTTTGTTTGAATCCTTGAAGAAAATCAGCCTGATTCAAGCTGGAGTCCCACTTCCGAATATTTACGGAAAAAAGGATTAATTGTTTTGAAAATTTTCCAAAGCGACTAATTTATGAGTGAGAAGAGTAAACAAAAATTGACGATAATTGCAAATTTCGAAACTCTTGAGCGACCACTAAATATTCATTGGCCGACTAGAGCTTTCGCGAGGTTAATTTAAAAATTATAAAGCGCAAAATTCACGGGTGAGAAGTGGACGAAAAAAAAAAGATTTTTCAAAACGAAAATTCGAATTTTTGGCGGGCTGGAGCGAACTGTAAATATTTTTTTTTACTGCTCGCAGCTATCGCGAGATTTTTTTTTCCTTTTAAGAAGATAATTGTATAGCACCAAAAAAAAGTCAAGCTAGAAAGAACGCCCGGCAAAAACTTGGCTCTCCACGTGCTTCGTGATAAAAAAAAGTGATTGGAAATTCGACGCGATGACAAATCAACTGCGCGGCCACAATTCCCTCCAATGGAATTCGACTTTGGTACGATAAATTCTTTTCTTCTTTTTTTTCGTGGAACCTCTATCGAGTACACTTGATTATCGCGATCACGAAATTGCCGCCAATTGACCCACCGAAATGCCGCTGATCGACTCGACGAAACAGTCCCACGATTTTTAAGTCTCGTTCATTCGTTTTTTTTTTTTTTTTTTTTTTTTTTTTTTTTTTAATGTATTTGAAGTGAATTGTCCGCGGGCAAAAATTTCCTCGGTCTTAATTTGTAAAAGTCTTCTTTTTCCGGCCCCCTCGTTTCGCGAAAGTTATCTCGAAAGAACGAGATCATTGCGAGAAGATATATTTACTTCGGACATATTTTAACGGAGCTCGTGAAACTTGGGAAATATTTTGAGGCTTTATACAGGGTGGCGCGAAAAAGTGACGGCCTAAAGGAAAATCCAGATGCCTCGTTACGTTCTACGAACTTTCCAACTTTTCGAGAAACAAATCATTTTTTAACTTCCTTCGAGTCTCCCTGTAGCATATAGTCTATTTATTTTTTTTATTTTCATAGCATTTGTATTTTTACAACATGTTTATATTTGTACTTTGTGTATGTGCTTTTTCTCAGAAGTTTTTTTTAAGCAAGTGAGAGTCATTCGATCGCGTAAAAATATTTTTTTTATCATCTGAAGTTTAGTGACCGAGCCTTTTAAGGTTAAGGACTGAGCGGTCCAGTCGAGTCGAACGACGATTTATTAATTTTCACTAAATGAACCTCACAAAAGTGCAAACGAAGTATAGATTTATTCTGAAGATGTTAATTTTTCATAAAAAATATCATTAAGGGCAGATATACACCTAGGAGCCGGAAAAAAGGCCATTTTTGTGAATTTTTTCGAGGAAAAGTATTTGAAATTTCGGATCGGGGTTTTAATTATTTAAAAGTATATACATTCAAAAATATGTTCAATTTTCTTTACTTAAAAATATAAATAATATACAAGGATATTGTATGATCCTTGGAGCGTCGAAAAAAAATCGGTACCCAAAATTTCTCGAAAACCAAGGAACCGATTGCCTTGAGTTTTTTTGTGGTTATTCTATACACCATTCTCTAGTACTTGTTATAGCCGATTTCGAAAATATCGATTTATGACAAAATGGCGGACGTTTGAACGTAAATAGTAATTTTTGGGCCAAAAATTAGTTATTATTTTGCCTATAAAACAAAGACTAAGTAACGGACAAAAAAATCCCATGACAAGTAACGGGTATGAAAGGCCTTAAAAAAAACTGGGTCAAAAAAGTTATCATTTGCAGAAATGGCATGCGAAAAACCAGAAGCAGATGATTTTTATATCGAAAGTCGTGGGTCTTTTACTAAACTGTAATTCCAGCATATAGTAGGACATGACCTGACCTATCGGCAGTTGCAGGATTATTCATTTATAACAGCACACCCTATATATATATATATATGTATATGTATAACAAACATATATGTATGTATGTGTGTGTTTCTAGATATATATTGATCATGTCTAAGACAAGATGGGGTCGATAATCGTAACTCAATCGCTTGGACGGTATCGCCGTGACTTCCTTCTGTTTACTGCTTACCTTCTCGTGTACACAGCAGTCGCGATCACGTATAAGAGGTCTTCCCCTCATAATCGTCTGCTATTCAACGTCACTGTGTCGATTCGAAACTCTTCGTAAAGTACACTGCTGCTTTGCAGCCATACTTCGTCATTTTCCCCCCCAATATTTCTCACAATTAAAAGTTCCGAAGACCAAGTAGACCAAATAAGAAAGTCTATGGGGGGGACAAGAAACAAAATTCATCATGCAAATCAAGCATCCCTGAAAAATAAGTCTGCTTCTTTTTCCACGGTGGATGGACAGTTTTTGTTCTCCGATCTCGCGACGCAGTGGGCTCGAAGCTATCGGGAGTTTGGTGATCTCGAGGTTCGATATGCGAGATGTCATCACATGATCCGGATTGTAGGGTTTAACGTTCGGAAACTTTTCGCCTCCGACTCTGGGTATTCAGACAGTCGGTTTCTCTTCGGCTGTTACGAGGTAGATGTGAGTTTGACGCGTCGCGAGGAAGACTTATTCTTTTTTTTTTTTTTTTTACGTGACATTTATCGTGGTCGAATGGAAGGAAAATAGATGAAGAGAAATATGATGAAGGTTTTCGAACTGTTCGAGCGTGAGATGCGTCAATGAACGCGAATAAGTTTATTTGTTTGGGTTTGTTTAGGTTAATGTTAATTTATGGAGTTTTCAATTCGAACGAATGGTAGTTCTTTTCGGTGGAGGTCGATTATTAAATGTTTTCATTTTCAAACTCGATCTATTGTTACGTTGTTTGGGTTTGCTTGGGTTAATGTTCATTTTTAGAGGTTAACATTTCAACAAATGATGATTTGTTTGGGTTTGTGTTTATTTTCGAATTTTGAAACTCGCGTGATTGGTAATTCTTTTGGATGAGGGTCGATTTTTAGATGTTTTTATTTTCGAACCCAAACTGTTGTCAATTTGTTTGGGTTTGTTTGGGTTAGTGTTCATTTTTTGAGTTTTGAGCTTTGGTGAATGGTAATTCGCTTAGGAGAGGGTTGATTTTTGAATGTTTTAACTTTTAAAGGGAAACTAATGTAGATTTGTTTCGGTTCTCTTGGGTTTGTTTGTTTGGGTTAATGCTCATTTTTGGAGTTTCAAATTTCAACGAATGGCGATTAGTTTGGGTGAGGGTTGATTTTTAAGTATTTCAATTTTTAAACCTAAACTTTTGTGAATTTGGTTGGGTCAATGTTTTTTGGTTTAAGTTTTACTTGCACAGCCTTTTCGGCTTTTTACCAGGCTGGTTGGGTTTATGGGTTTCGGTTTATTGGGTTTATTTTTGAATGTTAAAACTTGCACGATTGGTCGATTTTTGGATGTTTTTCTTTTCAAATTCAACCTATTGTCGATTTGTTTGGGTTTGTTTGGGTTAGTGTACATTTTTGGAGTTTTAAACTTGAACGAATGGCAGTTCGTTTGGGTGAGGGTCCATTTTTAAATGTTTTTACTTTTGAACTCAAACTAGTGTCAGCTTGTTTGGGTTTGTTTGGTTAGTGCTCGTTTTTTGGCGTTCAGGCTAAACGAAAGTGCAAGCAATTGAATTTACATTCGTTTGGGTTCACGTTGATTCCGAGAACGGTCCATTGAACATTTTTTGGGTTTGTTTGGGCATAGTTGAATTCTATTGAATGTTTGGGTTTGTTTGGGGAGTGTTGATTTTTTTCCGATCAAGCTAAACGAAAGTGCATTCAAAGCACATTTAGATTCGCTCGGGTTAATGTTAATTCTGTTAATTTTTAAGAAATATTTATCGGGCTTCGTTTGGGCAGACTTAATATTTTTTTACTTCTAAACCCAAATAAGTGGGAATTTGGTTTTTTTGCGTTCAAGCTAAATGAACGTTAAGGAGTAAGGCCACTGTAACGGCCCAAAAAAAAAGGTTTTTTCACTAATTTTTTGCTCCCGAAATTGAAGGTATTTGAAAAAAAACTTTTAATGGTGTTATCGGGCATACATTAAACTTTATTAGAAAATTTTTTTACAGTAAAAAAAAACAAAATGGCGGTTCCACAGCTATCTTCCCGGGACATGTTTTGCTTCCAGGGCTCCGCGGCACGCAGCACCACTGGTGCACTTTTGAATCTAGAACAAAAAAAAAAACCATTAATCTAGCGGGCTATAGCTAGAGAATGTCGATCGGATTTTAAAAAGTATCAATTTTTGTGGATTTGGCGTGCGTTTGAAAAAAAAATTGATTTTTGACGAAAAAAACGGCAAGTTTTTTGTTAATAAAAAATCAATAAATAAAGTTCTTGAAAATTCCGATCGACATTCTCAAGGTAATGTAAATGTTCACATCTGGTTAAAATTTCAAGTAAAAAAAATGAAAATTGTTCGAGTTATGCTGCGTGCCATTTTGAAAAACCATGTTTCGAGAAAAACGCGTTTAAAGTTTTGCGAATCGTTTTTTATTGGAAAAAATTAAAAAAAGAAGTTAAAAAAAAAATTTTACCGTTAGTCTGCAATCCCAGTACCATACATTTGTCCTTCGATAGCCAAATTTTCGTCTTCTTCGTCTTTCCTGGTTGATTTTTGGAGCGCGCGCGCACTTTTGGCCGCGTCGCTCAGAGATGTCTCCGCGTGCGTGATGCGTTTGGCGTCGGCTTCGATGCAGAAATTATATAACTGTACACCAATTTCCACCTCCAACATCTTGAATATTTGCAAGACGTTGGTAAGGCCGCCATTGAATATGCAAACAGCGATATCCGTCGCAATATCTAGTACAGTTTTTCCGCTTGAGGATGATTTGGGGGCCAAACTCCAAACGGTAGCGTTGAAACTTTCGTTATTGTTTTGAGTATAGGCCCCCAAGCAACGCTCCAGCAACTCGTCCCGGCTCAATTCCATGTAGATGGGTTTGATGGCTTGATAAACCTCCTCACTCATTGGCTGATTGTGATGATACGCATCCAAGGCATTTTCTGCTTTCGCTTTCTTCCAACTGCACCAATTCTCCGAACATTTTTCGTGCTGAGGCTTTTCATCCGTTGACATTTTGTGAAAAAGGGTTGCCCAGATCTCATTTTTCATATTTTTGATGGAATCGGAATTTCGACGGATTGCTAAGCCGTAATAAATGCTTAGTTCGTCGATCAATTTGGCAGTGAGTTTTCCTTTTCCCCCGAGACCTTTTGTTCCTTTTTTTAAGTTTCTCAATCGAGTGCCCATTCTTTTTTGCACGTGATCTATGCACTCTTTTTTTTAACATCAACATTTTCATAAGGCTTCGAATCCACGATGCCTTTGAAAGTTTTGGAATCGCCATCTCCGATATAATTGCAGTCGTTTCGGAGCAAGTTTTGACACGCTTGGCGGCGACCTTCATTCCTAAGGACAACAAATTTTTTTTCGCACAGGACCTTTTTTTTCTTATTCTAGAGGGTTTAAACTATTTTTTAAGCCAATAAAAAAAAAATCGATTTTTCAAAAAATTTACAGTGGCCTTACCCCTTAATTTGTTTTGGGTTAATGGCAATTTTGTTAGGTTCGGGCCAATCGAACGTAAACATTTTAATTTGGTTTGCTGGTAATTTTTTGGAGTCCAATCCAACGAAACTTCCTTTTGTTTGGGTTAATGTCGATTCTGATCATTTTCAATAAAAGATTGTTTGGTTTCCGTTGGGCATAGTTGAATTTTTAACTTTTAGACACAACCAAATGTGAATTTGTTTTCTTTTTTTTCGTTTCGTTTATAGTCGCGATTGTCGATTGATTAATTGTTAATTGTTATAGTCGTGTTTAACAATTAATTCATTGTTATTCTTTAGTTATCCTACCTATTAAATGTTGCCCTACACTGAGCTGAACGAACGTTCATTTTTTTTTGGGGTAATGCCAATTTTTTTAGGTTCAGCTCGAACGCATGTCAACATTTTAATTCGTGTTATTTTTTTTGACGCGCCACAAGAAACGGCTGCAACGGATAATGAACGATAATGACACTTTGGACATGCGTTACGTGTTGCAATTCATTATAGCAGCCGCTGCGAAGACTTGATTATTGCACATATTGCGCTCGACGATAATAGATCACGAATGAATTATTGTCGAAAAATTATTTGCAAATTCAGGCGGTTTCTGATCTTCGGGCAGTTCAGTTGGACGAACATACACGCGTGAGGGTTAATTACGAGGTCGCTGTGAATTTCTCGTACGAACGTCCGACGAAAGATAAGAACTGCCGGTCGCTCGCGCGATAATCGGAATCAATGTTGAGGATGTAAAATGGGTTCAGAGTGCTCGTCCTTAAGCGACGTATACAAATTACGAATATGACACTCGTCACGAGCGCGTGCCATATGTGTCGTCACGTTTCACTTCTTCCTATTTCATTCTCGGGAATATGTACTTATATTAAAATGATGCAAAGGAAAACATCAATGATTTTCTCGGGTCGTAGCAAGCGTTGGACGGTGGGGGAAAAAAACGAATTTTTTATACTCGCCTGATTTTGACGTGAAATAATTTTTTTTTTCTTACTTGTTGAATAAAAATAATAGCAAAATGTGTTAAAAAGTCAACAAAAGTTCGTCGGAATTTTCGTCAGTCGCTATATACTTTTTTTTGCCATGGGAAGGAAGTATTCATTTTTTAAAGTGACATATGCCTATATTTATTTTTATTTGAAAATAAATGAATTTGCCGTAAATTCGATGTTTCGATGAAAAAATGAATTTTACACCTTTTTACAAAAAAAAAAATGAATTTTTGACATTCGTCTAATTTTGACTTTTTGAAATTGATTTTTCAAATTTGAAAAAATTAAATTTTTGAAAATATTGAATTTTTGAAATTGAATTTTCCAATCTGAACAAATTGAATTTTCAAATTGGCAAAAATTGAATTTTATAAATTGAATTTCCAAACTCGAAAAAATTAAATTCTCTAATTTGAGAAAATTGAATTTTTTAAATTAAATTTTCAATTTTGAGTAAATTGAGTTTTTTAAATTAAATTTTCAAATTTGAGAAAATTGAATTATTAAAATTAAATTTTCTTAAATTTACAAATATTGAATTTTTGAAATTGTATTTTCAAATTTGCAAAAATTGAATTTTTGAAATTGAATTTTCAAATTTGAAAAAATTGAATTTTCAAACTCGACAAATTTGAAGGTTCAATTTCAAACATTTCATTTTTTCAAATTTGAAAATTTAATTTCAAACATTTCATTTTTCTAAATTTGAAAATCCAATCTCAAAGGATTTTCAAATTTGAAAAAATGAAATGTTTGAAATTGAATTTTCAAATTTGAAAAAATGAAATGTTTGAAATTGAACCTTCAAATTTGAGAAAATTGAATTTTTGAATTGAATTTTCAAATTTGAAAAAATTGAGTTTTTAAAATTCGCCTAGTTTTGGCTAAATAATTTTTTTTATTGATTGAATAAAAATAATTGCAAAATGTGTCAAAAAGTCAATGAAGATTTGTTGAAATGCTTTTTCCGTTGCCATATACGTTTTTTTTGCTACGAGAGGGAAGCATCGATTTTCCTAAAATTTTACTACGTCTATATGAATTTTTATTTCAAAAATAAATTAATTTGCCGCGAGTTCGATGTTTTTACGATTCACCACCCATCTGGTGGCCGGAAAAAGGAATTTTCGTGATTTTTTTTTTGGGAAATCATGTGCAGGTTTTCAAATAATTTTTTTTTACATCAAATACTATGGTCTTGAGTACCTTTTACAATTTATGTATTGAAAAAAAATGATAAAGAGCAAATATATGCAATAAAGTATGCGGACGATGTTGCAGTAGTGATTGAAGATCGAAGGGGATTGAGCAGCGTGTTGAAAGATTTAGAGAAATGGGGGAAAGAAAACTATGAAGGCGAATGCGGAAAAAACAAGAAAAATTGAAATTCAGGAATGGAGGAAGGTCGAAAAGGGGAGAGGAGTGGAAAATAAATCGAGAAAGGTTGGAAATAGTGAATGAATTCGGGTACTTAGGATACTGGTTTTTAGAATGTTAGGATGGAAGAAAGATTGTATCTATTGGAATCAATTGTATATATATATATATATTGGATCCATTGGATATATTGGATATCCAAGAAGCTATTTATTGAACAATTAACATTAACATGCTTCACAGGGACTCAACATCCTTAAATAAGGAAAATGAAACATATTTTTGAATGTATATACTTTTGGATAATTGAGGACGTTGAGTCCCTATTAAACATATTAACGTTAATTGCTCAATAAATAGCTTTTCAATCGTCATGAAATTTTTACACGACCTCCTGAATACTTCATGTAAAAACATATCAAATTTTCAGAATTTTATCATCACTTCAACCTCCTTAGGGGTTGTAATAAAAAATGATAAGAACATTCGGAAAATCTCGTATGTTTTTGTATGAAGTATTTAATGCGTTACCCCCGCTTGTAGCGCAAAAAAGGCCTTTTTCATGAATTTTTTTAAAGAAAACTACAAAACTTTTTCAATCGATCAATATACCATCTTAAAGAACACATCTTGAAGAACTTTCAGTAATTTTTTTATTGAAAAATATTACATTGTTTAGTGGCAAATGGCCGTCAATGAAATAATGTTTTTACATACACGGTTTGCGGTGACCAACATTGCGGCGAAGTGGATCATCTGAAATAAAAATGCGGATGGATTTAGTCAAATATAAGTATAAACTAGTCTTTAATCGAAGGATTTTAAAAAATATTCATTTTTCACAAAATGGCGGACAGTCAAAGTTAATGGTTCGATTTTAACGAAAAAAAACGGCCGTTTTTTGGCTATAAAACGGCCATTTTTTTTCGAAAAAAAAAATCGAACGATTAAAGACTACATTTTTATGTATTAAATAAGCCTGCAAAATTTCAAGAAGATCGGTTCATTAGTGTTCGAGTAATCTTGGTCACCGACTTCAGAAATGCCATTTTGAGAAAAACGCGTTTAAAGTTTCAATTTCAGTTCTTCAATTCACGGATTCTTCTCTTTCAACGCTCATATCTCAGTCAATTTTGTTCGGATCGACTTGAAATTTTCAGGACATATTCTCAGATACTTATACTTCAAAAAAATGCAATAAAAAAATCGATTTTTTCAAAATCGCAAGTGGGGGTAACCCCTTAATAATATCGGCCCTTTATGATTTTCAGACGGGGCGAAGCATTCCACGGATATTGGACGCGTCGACGCCGACAGCCCAACTACACAACAGAGAGTACGTTGTCAACGCAATAAGGATGAGGGAGACTCTCGTGTCTGCCGAGTTCGCGCATGAATTATTCGATGACCGCGGACGTCGTACCTGGCAGGCCTATTCGTTACGTCAGACGCCACATTTCTCCTGACCCTGAGGCGATTATTCGTCCCCCCCCATTTTCTCAATTGATCTGTCTGGAGGCCAAAACCTTAGCTGCGGTTCAATTTACTTTATTATTCTTGGCGATAAAATTGGGCGCGATTGAGCGAAATATTTGGCCGAAAAAAAAATGAAGATTAATTGCAAAACCGGAGGATTTCCTCACGGAACGCCTCGTATGTTTATTTCCCCGATAAGAAATCGATCGAGATCGATAACCTTGTCTTTGGCACAGTTATCGAAGTCCGATTAAAAATCCCATTGTTCGGAGGACGCCAGATGAAAATTATAGTCGCGTCGACCAAAGTGACAAAATATTCCGTCTACGTTGCGTAACAATTCAATTTTGTTTTTTTTTGATACAATTTTTGTTTTTATTATTTACGAACAGTGTCTGAACAGCGCTGAATTATTGAGCACGGTATCTCAAAATTCGAGCTACGGGAGAGCAGCGAACGGAACGACGGTGCCGACGTCGAGTTCCATAAAGAATTTACCCGGATGGCTGTTCTCGCGTGTCTGTCCCATTCTTGTCTATCATCTCGCCAGTAACGCGAGGTCCGAGCGCGAGGGCTGTATAGTGCCGATGAACGCTTATTCCCCAACGATGACCGGCGGGGCTGTCGACGATTTCGTCGTCGTGAAAAACGTCGAGGAAATTGATCAGGAAACACGAAACATGGTTCAAGGTAACGGATACGAGCGCCGACGAATTTAATTTTGTTCACGCGTTACCCCCACTTGTAGCGCAAAAAAAGGCCTTTTTCATGAATTTTTTGAAAGAAAACTACAAAACTTTTTTTATCGATCAATATACCATCTTGAAGAACACATCTTGAAGAACTTTCAGTAATTTTTTTATTGAAAAATATTACATTGTTTAGTGGCAAATGGCCGTCAATGAAATAATGTTTTTATATACACGGTTTGCGGTGACCAACATTGCGGCGAAGTGGATCATCTGAAAAAAAAATGCGGATGGATTTAGTCAAATATAAGTATAAACTAGTCTTTAATCGAAGGATTTTAAAAAATATTCATTTTTCACAAAATGGCGGACAGTCAAAGTTAATGGTTCGATTTTAACGAAAAAAACGGCCATTTTTTTGGCTATGAAACGGCCATTTTTTTTCGAAAAAAAAATCGAACGATTAAAGACTACATTTTTATGTATTAAATAAGCCTGCAAAATTTCAAGAAGATCGGTTCATTAGTGTTCGAGTAATCTTGGTCACCGACTTCAGAAATGCCATTTTGAGAAAAACGCGTTTAAAGTTTCAATTTCAGTTCTTCAATTCACGGATTGTTCTCTTTCAACGCTCATATCTCAGTCAATTTTGTTCGGATCGACTTGAAATTTTCAGGACATATTCTCAGATACTTATACTTCAAAAAAATGCAATAAAAAAAAATCGATTTTTTCAAAATCGCAAGTGGGGGTAACCCCTTAAGGAAGTTCATCTGGTGCCGAGTTAGTCAATAGAAACATTATTACGACTGGCGTAGTCCGTTCGATAAGTTTGGCAACGCTGCAACCAAGCGCGACCGCGTATTTTGTACAGCTGCCATGTGCTAGAAATTTTTCACTCGCGTCCATGGTTCATCGTCGATCTCTTTTTCTACCATGGAAGAAAATTCAAAAAAGAATGCGTTTTTCTGGAAAGGCAAACAAAATCAATTTGCGAAAATCAAATTTTTTCTCAATCAATCTCGAAATCAATTTTTTATGTGTTATTATTTCGTATCCTTTTTTTTATAACTACAATGATTTTATTTGCGATTAATTTATTTGATTTTATTCTTCAAGCCGATTTAGTCATTACATTTCCAGTCACTTCTGTATAATTTGCTGTAGAAGTGTAGTGCACATTGCGTCGTTCGGAAAGTATTAGTGTTGATTTCAAAAAGCCCGCGGTTGCGACGTTGCCGTCATAATATGCGACTGGAGTAATATGGAGGTTAACCTCCAAAAAATCAGCATTTTTCGAGACAAATTAATTTATTCTGAAGTTCACAAGTATCTAATGGATTTTAGAAAGCTGTCCAAACATTCTTTAGATATTTTTTTATCCATTATGGAAGTTTCTTTCGAAACTGTTTGTCGATGCTTGCAATTTTCACGTTTATAGACGGGAAAAACACGACAATCCATAAGAGACCATGTTAATTTAGAAAATGTTTATTTATCAATTGCTCACAAACAAGGTATCCGGAGAGTTTGAAATTTGAACAGGTGACTTTTTAGATACTCATAAGTGAACTCGAATTTTTTTTATCAATATCTGTTTGTTAATTCGATCATCAAATGAATCCTTCCTTAAAGCCTTAGGCCACAGTAACGGGTATAAAATCACGTGCGAATTTAACAATTTTCTTTTCGTATGAAAAAGTTACTCACTCATAGAATTTAATTCGAATTCAAATTAAATTTGAACTTAATTCCTTCAAAGTGTCAAATTTGGATCGAATTTACATTAAATTTAAATTGAATCGTTTTAGAGTCCCATTCAAACCGAGTTTAAATTAAGTTTAAACTGAATCACTTCAGACTGTCAAATCTAAACCAAATTTAAATTGAATTCAAATCGGCTCGCTTCAGCGTGCCCAATGTGAACCGAACTTAAATTGCATTCAAATTAAATTTAAATGTAACCGCATTAGAATTGTAAACCATTATCGAATTTGAATCGAAGTGAAATGAAATTTCAATTGAATCCCTTTACCGTCTCAAATTTAAGTCGAATTGAAGTTTAACGTAAAAAGAATTAAAATTTAACTCAAGATGAATCAAAAGTGAACGTGAAACGTCTTTAAATTTAGCTTAAAACGAATTCAAGTTAAACTTGAGTCCAATTTAAATTTCATATACGTATAGTGGTACGGATATCCATCGCAGTCGTTAGTTAGAAACTAGAAAAAGTGACAAGTCTACGGACTATTGAAATTCATGCCCATTATGATGGGAAAAAATAAAGAGGAAAAATAAAAAGAGGAATAAATAAAGAAGAAAAATAAAATAGTAGAGAGAACAATAAAAAGATGAATAAATAAAGAGGAAAAATAAAATAATAAAGAGGAAAATAAAAAGATGAATAAATAAAGAAGAAAAATAAAATAATAAAGAAGAAACTAATAATGAGGATTAAATAAAGAAGAAAAATACAATAATAAAGAGGAAAAATAAAATAATAAAGAGGAAAAAAAAACAATTGTTGCAGTTTGGACCTATTCTACTATAAGCATCGTATTCATAAGTGTGAGCGGCCTATTGGGCATGTTCGTCGTTCCGTTCATGGGCAAGAGATATTATCATCAGCTTTTGCAATTTTTCGTCGCCCTCGCGATCGGCACGTTGTGCGGTGACGCCCTCATACATTTGCTGCCGCACGTGAGTACGGCGCTATTGCGTCGCGAATTTCCACCAATATCGCAATTGCGACGAGAAAACGAAACGACGATGAGAATTTTTTTCTTCTTCACAGGCAATGATGCCACCGCATCACCACAGTCACGAAACTTCCCTCGTACGTAGCGACGGGCCAGTCGACAGCGAATCCGATCACAACGTCAACATGTGGAAGGGCCTCACCGCCATGATTGGCCTCATCATATTTTTCTTCACGGAAAAGGCCCTCGCGATGATCGCCGAGTGGCGCAAACATCAGCAGCGTAAGAACAAAGTGAGCACGCGCCGCAAGGAAACGCTGGGAATGGAAATTATCTTTTTTTTTTATTTATTTTTTTTTTCGCTTTTATTTTCGTGTGCTTCATCAACGTTTGTGGTCGTCACGTGTGCCGTGTCGTCGCGTCGCCCGCGAGAGACGTCGGGCGAAATTTTTTTCAACCAATGGCGGCGCGACGATTCGCCAATTCTCGCGAGACGATTGTCCGGCAACGTTCGTCGTTTCTCAGATTATCTCTGACGATTTTCAGCTGCCGTCGAGGGTACGAGTGATGCGCGAGACCGACGGCGCGAATAGCAACAACGTGGGCGAAAAATTGTGCAAACACAAGTACTCGTCGTATCCCTACTGTTACGGGGAAATCACGACGGAAACGCGAGGTGAGACGTTTGAAGGGAGCACGAGACGAAGGGCCTATTTTCCTTCGTATCGCTTGCTCGAGGCAGTCCTATCGCCAGACTTCAATTCATAGGATCTTCGTCATTTTTTTTTCACCTTCACTAAATATATTAATAATCGTCCCTGTAAAATTTCAGGGTCGGTTATCGACCTTATCGCGGAGAAAAAGAATATAACAATTGCGCACTTTTGTAAAGGAATCCGGAGGAATACAAAAACCGAATTTCCGGTCGCTACGAAAGTGTATGCATAGTCAGAATCCGTCAGATTCTGGAAAATAATCAGATTTACATACTTAACATTTGTAGTAATCCAATGCTCTCGAAAAAAAATACGCTTATTGGCTTAATCTTCATGTAATTTTATTAAAATTACTAGAATTAGAAGAACTACTTAGCATTTATTTCAAAAAAAAGTACAAGGAAAAATGGGCCCACAATGGGACTAGCGTTAAAATTCATATAATTCATCATATTATTTTAGAGAATTTTTCGAAAAGAAACAACAATGTTAATGATCTTTAAAAAAAATAGTTTTCACTTTACACGCTGAAAAAATGTTGATAGCGATGATTTAAAAAATGTTTTCCTCTTTTTTATGAAAATGCGAACTGATATGAAAAAAGTCGATCTATAGACATTTTTCGATATATCGATTAATTCAAGAGATATCGGCGTTAGAACGTTTCCGAACTTTCTGAGATCCAGATTTTTCGAAAAATTGTCACTTCTGAAATACATGCGATAGAAATTTAAAATTTTGGGAAAATACTCCTTGCGTAGCGTACTATTTTATTTAAAAAAATCAAAAAAATTAAAAATGGTCAGGGTCACGGCCGAGCGAAATGGCGTGGAATGCCTCATATGCAAGTTTCCTCGTACGACGTTGATCTGGCAGCGCTGCATTTTTAAATATTGTATACATGGATATTCGTCGCCATCGAACAGCATCCCTAACCTCTCTGTAATCGCTGGTTACCGGGACCTTAAGAGTGCTATTTGCTTCATTCACATAATAAATAAAACTAATATCTGCAGAATAATAATTAAAGAGAAAAAAATACGTATATACTTGCTCAGAGCAAGATAAACATATAATCGACTTCGGGCATTCTCGGTAATATATATATTGCCGTAAGCTCCCGAAAGGTATGCCGGGTACACGCTCACGTGCGATGTTTCCAAGTGCACCCAACTCCTTCGCGGCGGTCGGTCTTCTGCTGTTTACGAATGTTGTGTCCAAAATTGAAAATGGTGATAAAATTTTAAAAATTTGATAGCTCATTGTGTAAAACATTTGAAAGGTTGTGTAAAAATTTCACGACGATTAGGAAGCTGGCTACTGAGAAATGAGAATCCACAAATTGCACGCAGCCTTATGGAAACTGAAGTAACTTTGCAATTCTATTAGCAAATAGCAAACTTTGCTATTTGCTTTCAAGAAATCGAAGAAATATTTACGAATGTGTGCTTTTTTTGTATCTTTGGCATCATTTTTTATAACAAAAAAAAATAATAATTGCAAAGTTACTTCAGTTTCCGTAAGGCTGCGTGTAATTTGTGAATTCTAATTTCTCAGTAGCCAGCTTCCTGATCGTGAAATTTTTACACAACCTATCTAAATGTTTTACACAATGACATGAAATTTTTTAAATTTTGTTACCATTTTCAATTTTGGACACAACATTCTTAATAAAGTTTTTATCGAGATTATCTAAAAGTTTTCTTCGAACAATTCGGTGAACCGATATTTTTGTAATCACGTTGGAACCTTCAGGTTCTAATTTACGAGTAGCAACTTTAATATCAATGCTATCAAATGGATAGGGGGATGAATTCGGTAATTACAATGTTGCCGGAACGGGTTTCCCTTAAAACGGCGGGTTAACTTTTCCATTTTCCACCTGACATCACCTGTTGGAATCTTCGGTGAGGTATCAAATATTTTCACTGTATAAGAGTTTATCACATAAACTGATACATATTTCAAAATCGAGAATTGATCCAATAACGACTGTAGCAAGATTCCTACCTCAAATGCGAACATTCATAAAGCAGTTTACAAATGGAAAATTTTAGTTATAACAAATTATTTTTTTTTTTGCAGAAGCTAAAAATATAAATTGTCCAGGTCTGAAGTATGAGTAGTGTGAAGCGATAGGGCTGTCTTAAGGGGGAAGATACCTTTGGACGAGCTTGAAATTGTCGATTTTCGTGACTTTCACGACGCCGACGTAAGTCTCGATCGACGAGTGATCGGGATGTTTGGCGAACCGTTTTCAGACAACCATCACGACCGTTCGCACAACGACCACGAGCGTCCGGCGGACATAGACGAGGCGAAGCCACTCACTTCGAGGTGCAACAGCGTGACGAAGATCAAGGAGAATTGCGACGAGGCGATAAAGAAAAACTTGTCGGCCGACGATTGGCACTTGGAGGGCAACGAGAACGGCCAATTGAAGATGATCGGGAAAGTCGGCTCGGCCAACGTGGCGAAGAACAGCGTCGGGATCGTCGATCCCGAGATCCACGAGGACGCTGCGCTCAACGAGTCCGAGAGTTACACGGTGATCATACGGGAACACGAGAACAAACATCACGGCCACACCCATTCGCACGGGCACGTGCACGCGGCGCCTGATTCCATGTCCAGCGTCGCTTGGATGGTCGTAATGGGTGACGGGCTTCACAATTTTACGGACGGCATGGCGATCGGCGCGGCTTTCGCGGCAAACGTTGCCGGCGGCTTCTCCACCGCCATTGCCGTATTTTGTCACGAATTGCCCCACGAGCTCGGCGACTTTGCCGTACTACTGAAAGCCGGCATGAGCTGGCAACAGGCTCTCTTCTACAATCTTCTGTCCTCGGTGCTCTGTCTCTTCGGCATGATCATCGGCGTTCTGCTCGGCGCTACGCCCGCTGCTACCAGCTGGATCTTTGCCGCCGCCGCTGGAATGTTCATCTACATTGCCCTCGTCGATATGGTGAGAATCGATTTCCTACCTCGCGTCTTTCGCACCCTAAAAAAGTGACTTTTTCTCATCAGGTTGTTAATTAGGGCATTTTTGATTTTCATAAAATAATCGACATTGCGCTAACGATCGCGAAGAATTCATTCATTTTGTTAATGTTGCGTGAACATTTGCAAGAAGGAATTTTCGGCAAAATTCACTTTGGTAAGGTTCTTGAGAAGTAGAGATTTTTCGAAAAACTCATTTTTGGCCACGTTTAGTTACGGAAATTTCGAAAACGGGTTTTTGTTCGCGAAAAGCACATTTGAGTATATTGAATGAATATTTCGAAAATACGATTTCACGAAAAGTTCACGTTAGTTGATGTTTAGTTAATATTTAGGAAACGGGGTTTTTTGGAAAATTGTCGATAATTTAAAATTAACTGTTGGATAAGTTATTTGTTTTTAATTTTAAACAAATTGTTAAACATGAATGTGGCCAACGAGATTTTTAAAAAAATTCACTTTAGTCAATGTTTAATTATTATTTCGAAAATGCAGATTTCGAGAAATACCATTTCAGTTAACATTGAATAAAAATTTGTAAATCGGTATGTTACGCAAAGAAAACTTACTAAGTTTAGTAAGTACTACGTTTAGTAAGTAAATACTTACTAAATTTACTTTAAAGTGACTAAAGTCAGTAAATACTTACTTTAGTCATTTATTTTAGTAAGTATTTAACAAGTTTAGTAAGGGTTTAGTAATGTTAGTAAGTATTTGCTTGCTTTAGTAAATTTAGTAAGTTTAGTAAGTATTTACCAAGTATAGTAACTATTTAGTAAGTTTAGTAAGTTTTTGCTTACTTTAGTCAATTTAGTAAGTTTAGTAAGTATTTACTTACTAAACTTACCAAGTTTAGTGAGTACCAAGTTTAGTAAGTAAATACTTTAAGTTTACTAAATTTACTTACTAAAATAAGTTTTGTAAGTAAGTAAATACTTACTAAACTTACTAAATTTACTTTAAAGTGACTAAAGTCAGCAGATACTTACTTTAGTAAGTATTTAGTAAGTTTAGTAAGTATTTCGCAAGTTTAGTGAGTATTTAGTAAGTATTTAGCAAGTTTAGTAAGTATTTAGTAAGTTTAGTGAGTATTTGCTTGCTTTAGTCAATTTAGTAAGTATTTACCAAGTATAGTAACTTTTTAGTAAGTTTAGTAAGTTCTGGCTTACTTTAGTCAATTTAGTAAGTAAATACTTACTAAACTTAGTACTTACTAAACTTAGTAAGTTTAGCAAGTAAATACTTACTAAGTTTACTAAATTTACTTACTTACTAAAATAAGTTTAGTAACTAAGTAAATACTTACTAAACTTACTAAATTTACTTTTAAGTGACTAAAGTCAGTAGATACTTACTTTAGTAAGTATTTAGTAAGTTTAGTAAGTATTTCGCAAGTTTAGTGAGTATTTAGCAAGTTTAGTAAGTATTTAGTAAGTTTAGTAAGTATTTGCTTGCTTTAGTCAATTTAGTAAGTTTAGTAAGTATTTACCAAGTTTAGTAAGTATAGTAAGTTTTTGCTTGCTTTACTCAATTTAGTAAGTTTAGTAAGTATTTACTTACTTCAGTAAATTTAGTAAGTTTAGTAAGTATTTAAAAAACGAGATTTTTCGCATGACTGTATCCAATTTTCAATAAACATTTAGGAAATTTTAGATAAATATTTGGTCATCGGGATTTTTCGAAAAACTTACTCTAGGCAATGTTTAGTGAATATTTAGAAGCCGGAATGTTTCGAAAAACTCACTTTAAGTAATGTTTCGTGAATGTTTAGAAAACGGAATTTTCCGAAAAACTTTCCTTAGTCGATGTTTAGTTATTATTTCGAAAATGGTACTTTTCGCAAGCTCATTTTAATTAATATTAAGTAAACATTCGTAAAACGGTATTTTACGAAAAACTCCCTTTAGTCAATGTTTTACTAAGTCAAACTGAGTTTTTACAATACTGAATTTTCCGAATACCCTTAGCTCATTTTTCAATGAACATTTGGGAAATGTTAGATAAATATTAGGTCAACGAGATTTTTGAAAAAACCCACTTTAGGTACTGTTTAGCGAATATTTAGAAAACGGAATTTTCCGAAAAACTCACTTCAGTCAATTTGAAAAAAAAAACTCACTTCAGTCACTTTAATAAATATTTATAAAACGGGATTTTCGTAAAAACTTTAGCCGATATAAAAAAAACATTTGTAAAACGAGATTTTCGAAGTAAGAAGTTCACTTTAGTTAATTTTTGACAAATATTTGAAAAACTGAATTTTCAAAAACGTATTGTGAAGGAGGATGCCCGTTTTTTTTACCGCAGGGAATATTTATTTGAAGGAAAACCACAAATAATTGTGATTTGCGGTAAAAACTGATCGAAAAGGGAATCGAATTTTTTTTCTTTTTTTTTTACAGGATTTTATGACTATGTATTGTGTAGACATAGAGAGAGCGAGTCAGCGAGAGAAAGAGCGAGAGAGAGAGAGAGAGAGAGAGAGAGAGAGAGAGAGAAACATTTATCACTATGAAAAATTTGACCGTCCGGACAATTTTCAAAAATACCGATTCACGATAAGACTTTTCTCGCCATACACATTCATCAACGTGATCGAATTTTCAGATTCCGGAATTGTCGTCAAGTCACTCGGAGGAAGGTGGCTCCCATTGGGAGTGCGTGCTGCAGGCTCTCGGGCTACTCACCGGTCTCGGTATAATGCTGATAATCGCGCTCTACGAGCATGACCTCAAGAACCTATTCAGCGATTAAAGCCTCTCTCCATGCGCCATTCGCATTCGATTGTGAGAGCCCTAAGTTTTTCGCCGGCCGCGCGTGACGGGAGTACGGGGATGAAACAGCCAGGAAACAGCCGAAAATGTTCGGTCTTTTTTTTTTGTTGACGTACGACGTACGAAAGCGGAAATGAGGGGAGAAGGGCGACAAGGCGCGTGGTGGCGTCGTTGCGACGAATTTCCGATGGTGCTGTTGAGTATTCGAAGCATCAACCACCCACCCACACACACATATACATATATGAAACGTGGCGACATACGCGTAGTTTAATTCTTCATCCACCGGTTCTCTTTTTTTTCTCCGACAGTCATGTCTTCTTTTAATCTAGTAATTTTGATTTCGTAATCTCCGGTTCCGTCATTAACGCGGATCGAATTAAAATTCGCATAGATAATAAAAATAAAGGACCAAAAGAACACTTCTTTTTTCCTTTATTTTTATTATTGTCGAGAATTTTGTTTTTTTTCGCAGATTCAGAGCTCAAATGGCCGACGAAGATTCCGAAAAAAGAATTTGGTGGGCTCTGCGTAGCCTGGATCTGCCGAAAAACGAAATTTGGGCGATTAGCAAAAAATGAAATGTGTTCCTTGGTGCGTTTTACGAATCGAAACTCGCCCGATCAATTCGTCACGCGTATGTTCACGACTGAACCAATTATTTCCGGTATATAGAAAAATCGTGCGATTTATCGCGAAGAAAGGAAAACACACGAACGACTTTCTCATTGCGCACGTTCGATAGAATAATCGCTGATGTCGATTCGCACCGTCGATATCTGCGAAAAGCAAAATCGCTCGCTCCGGTGCTGTTTTTTTTTACACTCGATGGCGCGCCTCTAGCGGTGGGCAAGGGTACTACTTTTGGTTCGCTCGACGTCCGTCGCTTCGCACCGTCAAATCGTGAGAAAAGAAAAACATTCTTTTACGCTTAACTCGACACTGCGAAAACACAAACACGTTACGCTAATTGATAACTCGGTGCTACTTCCAATTGCATAATAATCGCGGCCAGGTGAATTCCGTTTTTTTTTCTTTTCCAGAGAAAAAAAACACGTTCTATACGAAGTCTCGCTAATCTCGCGCCACGGATTGACGGATTTCGGCAAATTTTTGTCTTTTCTTCTTTCGCGAAACTGCCGACGTACGGATATTCTCGTGGCGAGTAAAGTTTCACCACCGAAACAGTATTTTTAAACGTTGTTCTTTTTCGTTTTTGTTATTCGAATAATCGTGAGCTTGCGAGAGATCTTTTCACGCTGATCGACGCACTTGCTTTCTCTCTTTCTCTCTCTTTCAAGCGGAAGAGAGAGGGTGCGAGCTATCGAATTCGATCCTTCAATTCTTTCAACGGTAATTGTTCACTCTCGAGGCAGCTTTGACCATTTCGGTGACATTCAAATACGTGCCAAGTTCGTCAAGTTGATCGTTGTGTGCCCGCATTAGGGTGGCGGAAATTTGAGCTCTATTTTTTTTCTTCTTACCGTGAAATTAACTTTCTGAGAGAAAACAAAATGTCGCGAAAGCTGCGAGCCGTCAAAAAATATTTGGAGGTCGCTCAAGCCTCCCAACGATTCGAATTCTCATTGAAGAATCGATTATTTTTTTTTTTCGTTCTCTTTTCATCGCAATCTTACGCTTTATAATTTTTGCGCTCGAGCGACCATTAAATATTCATTGGCCGGCTGGAGCCTTCGCGAGGTTCATTCAAAAATTACGAAGCGCAAAATTCATGCGTGAGAAGTGGACGAAAAAAAAACATCGAGTATTTCTTATCAAAATTTGAATTTTTGGGAGGCTTGAGCGAGCTCTAAATATTTTTTGACTCCTCGCAGCTTCCGCGACAATTTATTCTTTAAAGAAGATAATTGGATGGTGAGAAGAAGGAAAAAAAAGTAGATTTTAAATTCGTGCTACTCTGATGCTCATATACCGACTGAGCCAACAACTAGTAGCGGGAGAAATATTTTCCAGCCTATCAGCCTAAACATTTCCTACGAACGTTGCATAGTTCGCAGGGCGCCATCGAGTGGCGGCTACGAGTTTCATCCAGGTGGCGCTTCGGAGCTCACAAGCTCGACTCCTTTCTTCCAAATGGGACTACTTTTTTTCAGAATTTCATCAAGGAACTGAAAACACCCTCGCACGCTAAATTTCGAGATGATCGATCAAAATTTGGTATGCCAAATTGGCGAAGAAGAAATTTTTATGCCTTTAGCCCAGAATTGGTGGGAAAAACGGTGCAAACACGTACTGCTATCAAAGACACTCAAAGTGACGGCCGACACTTTCAATGCACGCTTGCCATCGCATTGATTGCGTTGTCCATTAATCGCGTCAGTCTGTATCAACGAATACGATCTAATTGTTCTTCCTTTCATATCTTATCTGAATTTTGCTTGGCATGAAACTACTGAAGCCTCAATCAGAGCCTGTTCGTGGCCATCACTTTGATCGACTTTTATAGACCTACGTGTTTTCGAGTTTTTTAAAACCGTTTTTAGGCCAAAAACATTGAAATTTCTTTTTTATCGATTTTTTATGCTAAATCTTGATCGATCGTCTTGACATTTAGTGTGTGAACTTGTTTTTGCTTCTTCGATGAAATTGTGAAAAAAAATAGTGGTCCTATTGAAGAAATGTGAGCTTGAAGTCTCAGACGCGTCTCTGCCTCGATGAACCTCGTAGGAAAAGTTTTCTCCTGAGTCTAGTGGACGAGGAAATATTTCTACTGCCAGTAGTCTTCGGCTCATCCTGTACGCAACATGCACAGGACGCCGAACTCTTGTAGATTCTGAGTGACAAGCGATCGAAACATACAAAACCAAAAAAAACCCAAATACTTGCCAAAAGCGTGACAATGTCGACATCTCTCTTAGAAATTTTCGTAGCTTCACTGTGTGAGAGTCCGGTGATATATGCAGGGTGCTTGGCGCATGGACTGAATTTTTTGGATAATGGAGGGGGGGGGCATTTGCCAACTTTTTCACACCTAGACCCTACGTCGTAACTGTCACGGTAATTAAAATATGATTTTTTTTTGTTTTTCTTACATTACCGAAAATTCGCCTTCGAATTGTCATGACTTTTCAGTTTGTGGTTGTAATAGCACGAAATAACTTTTGTTGTATTCTGCAATGTATGTTTATTAATCATTATTTGATACAGTTGGTTTCAAGAAAATGACTCATGGGCTACCAAAGTCTTAAAAATGTGCAAACGTATGAAAAAATGTCAACTTCTAAATTCATAAAAGAAAATTACTCTTCATTTTGACCACGTGATGAACGATGACTATACATGTAGCATACCGTTTGAAAGGCTATGAACTAGGGAACTTTGAAAAAAAAGCTAAATTTAAAATAGCTTTTAGTCGTTTTGATAAATATTCGGAAGTGGGGCTCGTGCTAGAATCAGGCTAATTTTCTTCGATGGTTCAAACAACTCCAAACAACCCTAAACAACCTCAAATATTTACCGTTTTTTTTTTAATGAATTTAGAAGTTGACATTTTTCATACATCCAATTTTTTAAACTTTGGCAGCTCGTGAGTGACTTTCTTGACATCAACTGTATCAAATAATGATCTATTTATGATAAACACTCATTGCGGAATACAACGAAAGTTATTTCGTCCCATTGGAAGCACAAACAAAAACGTCGTGACGGTTTAAAGGCGACATTTCGGGTAATTAAAAAAAAAAAAGAAAGGGAATTGTATTTCAATCACCGTGATATTTAGGGCATAGAGTCGAAGGGTGGAAAAACTAACAAAGGACACTCCCCTAATGACCTGTATTTAAAAAACTCAACTCAACTCAACTCAACACTCAATCAACGCAGTTTGACCCAACTTTTGGATCGAATTCCCAGAGCAACGTCGATTCGCCGTGAAATACTCGATACGCCTCAATCGAGATCTCTATTGTGATATTTATGATGGAAAAGTTGCGGTTTGCGAGAAAAAAAAATAAGCGACAAACTTTCTTTGGAGTTTCGCGAATCGTCGCACTTGTACTTCTCCGAACGAAATTTATTCACGCGGAATTTGGGATGCAAGTTCCCGATAACGAGAACGATTGGGATAGTCTCAACAAACAAAAAATACAGTATTTAGTGCTGCAGAAGAGAAAAATCGGCGTGCGAGCGGGAAGCAAGGAATTTTGGAATTTCGGAGAATCGAATTTTCCGAGCACTCGATCGATGGTGGAATTCGAAAGAAAGAACGATTTTTAGGCAACGATCTTTTTTCTTCTTTTTTTTTTATGTTCCGAGATGAGAGAAGGTTGGCGTTTGAGAATTTATTGCCTAACTCGTGTCGGATATAACGGTCGTAATTTGCTGCTAAGGGGGAAAGGAGAAGAAGAAAAGAAAGAACAATCTATACCCGTGTACTATATTTCTCATTAGTGTTTATCGGATAAGGAGGACGTTATGCGTGTAGATATAAGCGAGGCGAAAAGAAACATGACTCATCGGTTAGCTAGAACGATTAGCTGAAAATTCAACTTTGCGTACACTTTTTTTTCGTCTTCATTTCGGATCGCCGATGCATTTACTCTTTTTTTTTAGCGCGATAAGATCGTTTTGGCTTACGGTCGACGTGAATTCTCGAGTTTTGAGAGGAAAGGTATCCACTGCTATTAATCGATACTATCGTAACGATATATTTATCATTTTATCGACGATACTCTACACTAGCGTATCCGATAATTGATCAATGAATTTTTGCACTCGTTTTCGAACGAGTCACGCGAGTATTTCTTTTTTTTCCTTTCGAAAAGTCAAAGACAAGGAGAGATATTTTTTATCTCTTTACTTTTCCCTCGATTCTCCCGTCTGCGTACTCGAACTTAATTTGCGAATTACTTAAAAATCAACGCGAGCAGCGCTTCGTCACGCGCGAAGCTTCCGCATTGTCGATGCGGACCGCGAGCGAAGAATAATTAATAGTTGTATCAATATATAAACTATGTAGGTACGATAAATATACTTTTGTACGTAAACAAACAAACGAAAAAAAAATGATAATGGAAAGAAAAACGAAGTCGAGTTTTCTTTGTTAGAAATTACTTTTTTGCAATTTGCGCGAATTTCTCGTGGTACGTTTGTTAGTGTGAAATTTTGTCAGTTTCTTCTGCGGACGGAGGATGAGTGAGGCGAAGACCTGCGAGGTGCACCGGGCGCAAGGAACGCACCCCGTTGTTGCGCGATGACTGGCGGGTTGTGAAGAATATCGGCGAGATGACGAGTTTCATTTTTTTTCTTTGTAATAGAGAAAAGTAATAAAAGAATGACTGGGTACGAAGTGAATTGAGATGAGTGTCTTCAAGTTTCCCTAGCTGGCTTTAAGGGGTAAGGCCACTGTAACGGCCCAAAAAAAAAGGTTTTTTCACTAATTTTTTGCTCCCGAAATTGAAGGTATTTGAAAAAAAACTTTTAATGGTGTTATCGGGCATACATTAAACTTTATTATAAAATTTTTTTACAGTAAAAAACAAACAAAATGGCGGTTCCACAGCTATCTTCCCGGGACATGTTTTGCTTCCAGGGCTCCGCGGCACGCAGCACCACTGGTGCACTTTTGAATCTAGAACAAAAAAAAAAACCATTAATCTAGAGGGCTATAGCTAGAGAATGTCGATCGGATTTTAAAAAGTATCAATTTTTGTGGATTTGGCGTGCGTTTGAAAAAAAAAATTGATTTTTGACGAAAAAAACGGCAAGTTTTTTGTTAATAAAAAATCAATAAATAAAGTTCTTGAAAATTCCGATCGACATTCTCAAGATAATGTAAATGTTCACATCTGGTTAAAATTTCAAGTAAAAAAAATGAAAATTGTTCGAGTTATGCTGCGTGCCATTTTGAAAAACCATGTTTCGAGAAAAACGCGTTTAAAGTTTTGCGAATAGTTTTTTATAGCCAATAAAAAAAATCGATTTTTCAAAAAATTTACAGTGGCCTTACCCCTTAATATTGGAGGTATTGTGTCTGTGTGTGTGTGCGTGCGTGCGTGCGTGCGTGCGTGCGTGCGTGTGCGTGCGTGCGTGTGCGTGCGTGCGTGCATCCGTGCGTGCGTGCGTGCGTGCGTGCGTGCGTGCGTGCGTGCGTGTGTGTGTGTGTGTGTGTGTGTGTGTGTGTGTGTGTGATTTTGGGCTTTTACTAATTTTTGAAAAAAAATCTGCTTTTGGTTTTTCGCTTGTCATTTAAAAAAATGATATTAATCGACCATAAGTAAGCAACTTTTTAAAGTAATTGGCATGTAATGCGTAGTACATTTTTTTTACACCGCAGGCTATCAAAGATTTACGAATTGCTTTGTATGAAAATTCTGCATAAGGTCGTTTTTCATAGTTTCCGCAACATTTGAGGTTAGAAAGAAAACTTTTATACATGAAACGAATAACCAAAAGTATTTTCTAAATAACCGGGTTAAAAACGTTATCATTTGTAGAAATGGCATGCGAAAAACCAAAACCGGATGATTTTTATCTTGAAAACCGTGGGACTTTGACTAAACTGAAATTCCTGCATATAGTAGGACATGATCTGGCCTATCTCGACAGTTGCAGGATTACCCATTCTCAATAGGGCACGCCGTGTATATATATACCGGGTGTCCCATTTTAATCTTACTTCTGATTTATCTCGAAAAATGCTGCTGTGATCAAGTTTGAGTACCTCAATACTATTGAGTACCTTAGAATAAAACTGAGTGAAGTTTCGGAACCCCGCCCCCTTTCGACCGAGCTTTGCACAAACCTTCCTTTTAATATTTTAAGACAACCTCAAAAGGGATTTTTGACGACGCGCGATAGCTTTTGGGTTTGGATTTCGGTTTGTTTGGACAAAACGGACAGGGCGAAAACATATATAGGTATGAATATAATAGGGGTTGCCTTAAACATTTTGACGAAATACGGCAACCTCGTGGATATTGAGGTTGGTAGCAATGCTCTCCATTCGCCAGCCAGGACTCGTAATCTTTTATCAAACCATAATGGCTCAATATTGAATATATATTGTTTGCGGTGGGCAAGATGGGTTTTTTACTTTTAAATGTTTACAAAGGGTTCAGTTTGCGTTAATTCGTTCGAAATGGTTTATCTTGGTGTTAAATAGCCAAAAAACATTACATCACTCGTAGCATGAACGTCTTGTCCATCTAAGAGCACGTAAAATTACATGCACCAAACTATTTTTTATCTCCTGTGTTCGGTGGTGGAAAAAATGCAAAAAATTCGTAAAGCGTCAGTATAGACCAGACACTGACACTTTTAACTTTTTTTCCAATCTCTTATTGTGGTCAACGCCTAACTCGTTCGAATCTACTTTACTCTCATCTCGGAGTTATTCTGATAATTGAAAAAACCCGCGGTTAACTTCACACATTCGCGGCGATAGTCTTCGATCTCTTCGACCTACGAGATTCGTCGCGTACTTCAGGCGTCGCGCCACCGTTGTGTAGCACAAAATTGGCACAATCCCGTTCGCGGCGGTAACCCAAAATCGCGAAACACTCGCCGAGTCCTCGTTTTATAGGTTATCTTCGTCAAAATGGTAAATATATTGCACGAAATTACGCGAAAAATCAACGAAACGTTCAAAATGTCGGTAGATCCGCATACGCGTGACGTAAACGTCATCGCGACGACAAATCGTCGCGCTTTTGAGGTTATGTCAGTGTCAAATGGTCAGATGACATTGCATGTTTCGTAGTTTTTACAGTGCGATACGCGAGAGCGTCGTAACGACGAAAAAATGGCTTTCCATTGTTCCGCAGAGTATCTTCGCATACAACGGCGGTGCTATAATCGCCATGAAGGGCAAGAACTGCGTCGCGATAGCGGCCGATCGAAGATTCGGCATACAGGCGCAGACGATAACTTGCGACTTTCAAAAGATCTTCGAAATGGGCCCCCACCTGTTTTTGGGCCTGCCCGGCCTGGCGACGGACGTTCAAACCGTCATGGAGCGCCTACGCTTCAGGCTCAATCTCTACGAGCTCAAGGAGAACCGACGCATGAGACCCAAAACCTTTAGCTCCGTCGTGGCGAATCTGCTTTACGAAAAGCGCTTCGGACCTTACTTCGTGGAGCCCATTGTCGCGGGCCTAGATCCCATTACTTTCGAACCTTTCATCTGCAGCATGGACCTCATCGGGTGCATCGACGAACCGGAGGACTTTGTCGTCGGCGGCACTTGCGTCGAACAACTCTACGGCATGTGCGAATCCCTCTACGAGCCCGACATGGAACCTGACGATCTTTTCGAAACCATCAGCCAAGCTCTCGTCAATGCATGCGACAGGGACGCCATCTCCGGATGGGGAGCCGTTGTTCACATAATGTGAGTCTTCCGGAGATCTTCACGGCAACTTGAGACCAGGGTTGCAAACGATGCATTACCTTTTGTAACGCATCAGCGTTTTCATTACTCATTACCATACATTTTGTAATGAATGAAAATTTCATTACCCATTACATTACATTCAGTAATGTAAACGAATTACATTACTCGTTACATTACATTCTTTAATGCAAACAATTGTCATTACTCATTACAAAGAATTTTGTAATGGATAATGGAACTTCTTTACATTACAAAGTCCAATGTAATGCGTAATGGAATTTTTTTACATTGCAAAGTCCAATCTAATGAGTAATGGAAATATTTCACATTACTGAATTTATTACTGAATTATTGAACTCGATTTTCAGTATTTTTTTATGATGGAAGTATCGAGACGACAGGATCGGGATTTTACACACAATTAATACCATAGTCTTGCCATGCTTGAGTTTTTTTTATTGATGAATGTTGATTGACAATGAAGTTATTATTATTCAAAGTGCCGCCATTGCGGCTGGGCCATTCGGGTGCTTCTGGCAACTGGCATCGTCTGAAATGAAAAATTAAAAACTGTATTTTTAGTATAATTAACCTTTCGTGTGGTCGGATAGTTTTTTTCATCTTTGAAAATTACGAAAATTGCAGGGGGGCCTCTGTAGCGCAGCATCTCACCTCCACAAAAAAATCGTCCCAATTTGGCCGATTTTCAAAACTCTTACAAAATTGTTGCTAATTTAAATTGAGACCCTGTCTATGAGAATACACGAAAAGAAGCGCGTTTAACAAATCAAGCTTACGCAAATCCTTGATTTTGGAAAAATCAACTGTGAACTCGTACACTTTAAAAAAAATATAATTTGCAAAACAAAGTTAAATTTTTTATCAAACTTCATTGACTTTTGAAGAATTAATATTAAAACCCCATTAAGTTTTTGGCCTAACAAAGTGACGCGTCGCCGTTTGTGTAGCCAGGAAAACAATCGGCCCAAAATGATTATTTCAGGTCGATCGGGTTAATCGATCCAAAATGATTTAGGGTCGATTAAGTTATTCGACTGATCATAGATAATGACATCGTTAAAAAAAATTCCAACTAAAAAAGTGTTGGACTGATTTGCAGAAAAAATAGAAAACTAATACTTATTTCAGTACCTACTGCAAGGTCAAAGAGTGGTAACGAAATTAAAGAATGATGAAGAATTAGTTGATTATATTTTAACGTATTGCAAAAGTTTGATATTGATGTTAACATAAACGTGCGATTTAAGCTTAAATTATATATTTTTTTAAAGATGACTGCGAACGAAACCAATTTTTTGTCAGCCACCCACGAAAAAATACTTCCAAGGCCTCATACAAATTCAATTCGATCAACCGAGCTTGATCAAATCTATTTTTTTTCCACAGCGAAAAGGACAAGATCACAACGAGAACCGTCAAGACGCGTATGGACTGAAAAGCTCGCTCTGCGTGCTCGCGTCTTCATCGCCGCTCTTTTTTTTTCTACTCTATCGGAAATCCGAATTTCCTCTCGATGTACCAAGCTCTAGGTAATAAAGAAACGAAAAACACGGAACGTTATCCACTTTTCAACTGCAATCGTTATTGCCCTCTGGCGATCTTTTTTACCCTCAATTTGTACCGCATCGCAATCGAAACTTTAATTTCGTATTACGCAACGATCGAGAGTGGTCACGTGACGGGCTTGCGAGATGGCCGACGCGCGGCTGCCTTAGCGAGCCGGCGCAACTTTCTTCGTCGAAATTCTTATTTTTCGGACGATAAACGTCGATCATGGTTATCAACGCGTTGTGCAAAAACTTTCAGCGGCTCGAGGCCACCGCGAGACGTACGTAATTGTGTTTGATCCGCCTGAACTGTTGATACAAGTCCCCGATCGTACGAGTAACCTAAAAACTTTTTACCTAACCTCAATCACTCTATTTTTTCTCGTTCGTAGAGTTCTATTTTTACGTTTTTTCGCGTTTTACGGTATCTCTCAATTTGTGCGATTTTTCGTGTCGTTTTTACTTGGGACGCTCGTGTACGTGTCGCGAGGCACCAAGTCCACTCGGGAGATGAAAATTCAACCCGCTGCGGATATTTTTTTACTTTGCTGACACGAGCTTTGAAGGACGCAGGAAGTTTTCTAATTGTTCGGGCGTTGAAAAGATCGGAAAAATACAAGCCCCCTTTTTGAAAAAATCCCTATTTTTGAAACAATTGATGGTTTTTAAAATAAAAATGGAAATATAAAAAAAAATGAAATCACGCGAAACTTTTGGGATCGTTGAAACGCAAGCAAGATTTTCTCAAACATTTCTATCAACTCATTTTGATTATTATACAGAATCATTTTTTGCAAATTTAAATTCTGTCTTAAAACAAGCGTCTCAAAAAAGGTTCGGAACGTTTTTGTCGGCAGACTCCGCCAAGGGGAATCTTGACGTCGGAGTTTGCATCGTTTGAACGAAACGAAAATTCATTTTGACGCATCCCAAAATATTTTCCTGGTGTATTCAGACTAGAAAAATCATCCGAACGTTTTTCAGGATCCTCATTAAAAATCCACACCGCAAATCGACAATAAAGTATTTTTGTTAATAACGAAAATAAAGTAACGACGGAAGACAAAAGATTTCTCATCGCGTTCCAATGATGCAGCAGAAGTTCTTTTCTATATTATAATTTCCCTATTTTTATCAGCATGCGAAATATTTTTTCGTAAACTTATATTGTAGATCGATGAATAAGTATCTTAAAAAAATGTTGACGGCTTTTGGAGGCGCTATCTACCACAAGAAACTAAGGGAATTCAAAATATCAATTTCCATCGCGATCTAGGGATGCGAACTTCAACCTCATAGAAATCTAAGGATTGCAGAAGAATTAATTTTACTCGTCTTCCAACGATGCGCCTCAATCTCATTTCACGATTCACAAGATTGCCACCGAATGGTGTTGAAGTTTGCGTTCCGTTCTTTTCTACATTTTCTACATTCTTTCAAGTTCTTTTCTACGTTTTAATTTCCTTACTTTTATCATTATTCGAAATTTCTAAAAATTATTTTATATCTTAGAAAGATGAATAAGTATCTGAACAAATTTTTGAGGGATTTTTAGAGGCGATATTTAGCAAAACAATTCACGGGAAATCGGAAGTATCATATTCTATTGGATTTCAACGTTGCAAACTTTAAAGTCATGTCATAAATGAAGAAAAATACTTATAGAATTTGACATTCTCAGCAAGACACTCGATTTAATACATCAATCATTCATTCGCCATCTTAATGTGCGTTCATCAAGTGTCCCGCCATAATTTTTAACATCTTTTGTAGCTTTCGGTAAAAGTAACGGCCGAAAACGCAAATTTTATGCGACGAACAACGATATTTCCATTTTTCTGAAGTTGACCTCGAAGCAGCCTCGAAGAATTCACTAAATGAAAACATGCCACGACGATAGACTTCGGTTTTTTCAACTGACTTTGCCGTTACTAACTTCTCCAGCTATTCCTCGCGTTTAAGCTTCTTATTTACTTTTATCCCGAGCAGATGCCTTCGTCGCGCGTAATTGTTCGACGCGGGTGTCCAGAGTCGCGACCAACCGCGCCAACTTCCTGTGCGGCCTTCGAGTCGACTCGGAGGGAGCAGCCTACCGGCCGAATTTGCTCGCGACGTCCGTGCGCTCGTCGTTCCCCATCGACCTTGGCCTTCCACCGACGTCCATCGGGCGCATCCACGAATTTCCGCTGGTCGAGCGGAAGCCGACGATCGGCGAGCCGCCGACGATCCGTCGCACCCCGGAGGACTCGGTCGTCGACGCGTCGCTGGAACTCCCGACCGGCGCTACGACGACCGAGAAACGCGCCGTCACCGCGATCGTCATAAGACGACGCAAGATGAAGAAGCACAAGCGAAAAAAGTTGCGAAAAAGAATGAAATTCTTGTGGGGCCGAATAAGGCAGAAGCGAGAGATGCGGAAGGAGAAAGCCTTTCACGCGGAGCTACTGGCTAAGATTAAAAAAGCGGAGGGCTTCGATCCTGCGACTCACATCCAGCGTCGCTTCGAGGTACTCGACGAGGTTCGATGGCCCAACAAATATCGAGGCGTCGAATTGCCCGAAGCCCAAGTACGCGAATTCATCCTCAAGGACAGAGAGAAACGCGAGAAAAAGTTCAACAAACCACGCCTCACGCTGTAACGTCTTGTTCTAACGTAAGGATAGGAAGCAAAATACGAATAAAAGACCGATGACGACGCGCTAATGGGAAATCGTTTCCTCGAGTTTTCTTCAATGCTATACGTCCAGACTTAGCAACGTCGCGAGTAACAGCTGATGCGTTTGGCGAACATAACCCAGCTTTGTTTTGAAATTAATGTGAATAGAAGCCGCCACAAAATATGCAAACAATGATTTATGGAGTTTTATCATTTATCACGTATCAATAATATGTATAATTATATTCTGCCGATCGTGTTAATTCCGCTGAGGCAATTCAAGCCTATTTTAATAATCTTGTCTTTTTAGTCCGTTTTTATGGTGAATATATTAATATTATTATTAAGAAGATTACTACCGCGTCGTTGACAATCTAATTTTTCAGTTTTTGGTTGTTCACGTGCGATAAATTCATCATTTACCACAACATTTGGCGCACTATAATCGATAATACGAATAATCAACATAAGTAAACATCAATCAGAGCAGCTGTGGGTAAAATAAATTAGACTCTTTTTTTGGCCCCTTGGAAGCGATCGTACCCCCTTAACGCAATCGGGAAACCTTAGCATTTCGGCAGATAAGAAAAACTGCTCGATGCTTCGAAACGTTTGATGTCTCGAGCTACGAATTTACCGAAATTCGAAGCCTTTGATGAAACGTAGCCAAATTCGACACCCATCAGCTGATGATAATCTGAATGATAAATTATGGCTGGAAACTGGACAGGCCCACACCAACTCGTGGCCGGAAAATACGGGCATTTTTTTCGTGGAAAACGTGTACGGGTTTTCGCGATATCGTAGTCACCGATTTTGCAAAAAAACGCGTTTAGGACTTAAAAAATGTTATTTTTTGAGAATCCGTCGAAAATTAACAATCAATATTTTCAAAATGTTCAACCTGGCGTAACCCCTCAAGTCGAAGTATTTTTCGAATCTGAATCATCTTCCATCGACTTGCGCCAATCTCAACGCTCACCCATCGGTGGACGGTACTCATCCCGTGTCAAGAATTTCACCGCGACATCGCAGAATTTATCAATGCTGAATTGCCGACAAAAACGATTTTTTCCCCCGATATTTGGGACATTCTGAAAATCCTTGCAGTAAAGAATTCGCCAAAACCAGAATCTTCGAGAACGAGGGGATCCAAGGTGCGGAATGAGAAAAAAAGATGTTCTATTCAAAAACCATTTCATTCTTATTTTTCTTTCGTTTTTGTTTCTTTTTTTGTAAAAAAAAAATAAGTCGCTCTTGCTCGTGTTCGACCACTTAATCGTCTACTATTTACACATATGTCTTTCGTCGTTTGTATTATAAAACAAAGCGCGCGTCTTTTCGTTTTTTTTTCTTCGTCGGCGCGAGGACTTTGGCTATTTACAGTACATTTTTATTCGACGTTCAACGCTATAATCGCGTGCTCTACTTCCAGTCGAGGCTCACGCCCGACTTGCC
This sequence comes from Ophion costatus, assembly GCA_951751655.1. Taxonomy (NCBI): domain Eukaryota; kingdom Metazoa; phylum Arthropoda; class Insecta; order Hymenoptera; family Ichneumonidae; genus Ophion; species Ophion costatus. Next base: position 44,907,202 of record OX632358.1, read on the forward strand.
TTTCTTTGCTTCGTCAATCCGATTCTCGCGTAATAAATAATATTTAATTAATGCGAAAATGATGCAAAAGCTATAATCTATATTCGCACATTTCGCGAAACATTTTTGTTTTTTTTTTTATAAAATCGCGTCTACAATTTGTTTCTATTAACAACAAACGTGCTTCTTGCCTCGCAGCCGAGCGTGCGAGACTCGCACGCAACGTACGTGGACCGTACGCACGCCCACGATCGCATTGATAAAAAAAAGGAAAAAAAAATAAGCGACGGTCGTGGATACGGTATTTTACACGGGTCTTGAAAAGATCCTAATTTCCAACGAGGAAGAGTTCGGTCTTGGCGGACTGTTCCAGCCAAGTATCGTTGCCACGCGGCGCAAGTGTGACGGGCTGACGCATGAAAAAGTGCGCAACATAACCTAAATTTGCATTTTTCGTCTCCGGCACCTCCTCCACAAGTCCATTACTGTCGAAATTGTGCGCTATGCCAAATGTGCAACGCGATGGAATAATTTTATCCGCTAGTTTCCTATTTTTAATAGGAGAATAAAAAAAAATGATTCGCATCAAAATGAGAGACTATGCATGCATGCACAAAATGGAAGACAATCATGAAATACGCATGCGCCGGCTCATGATCCCGCGATCGTAGCGCCGCCCTCGCGGCTGCGAGACGAAATATCCTGCGGTGCTTCGAGTAGACCCCAACGTCGTCGTCTTATGACCGTATTCACAGATGCTCTTTGAGGAATAAGGATGCCTTGTTCGGTATTCAGAACAGACAGCAAGGAATCCTTATTCCTTAAGGAACATGTACGAATACGAGTGTTAGACTGAGAGTGAAGAGAAACAGGATGGAATGTATCGGTGTTGGGGGGGTTAGGCGATACCGCGACGGAAGTGCATCATTTCCGCCCTCTCGAGGCATCGCATCTCAAGGCGTATCCGAGCGCCGCCTAAAGCCACTTGTTGTCTGCAGATACGTGACCCTTAGGCATGCAAGTATTGTGAATAAGATAAAAAAAACATCATCGTGAATTTCCAGGCTTGTGGAGCAACAAAAGCAGCATCTTCGTCACGTTGCAATGCGCGATTCAAATTTCGCGCCATCTTGATTCAAATTGGGCGCCATCTTGAGGTGGCACTTGGTACTTCCGTCCAATTCGCACTACCCGCTCCATCTTGGTTTCTCGTTGCTCTCAGTCTCCAAGACCGCTTAGGCCGTGTTTGTTCGGTTTCCTCGATCACAATTGAATCTCTTCGGTAATTAAGACTCCGAGCATCCCTATTTAGGCAAAACTTCGCTCTTCGGTAGAACGAAGGTCTGCTTGGCTCTGCTCTTTCCCGGCCATCTTCCAGTCTTCAGTGTATTGCTCCTACCGGAGAAGTAATCTTCGATCTCTTGCAGCGACTTGTTTTTCGTTTCCGGCAGGCACACGTAGAAGTACAAAGTGCCGAAGAACGAGATGAAGCCGTACATGAGAAAAGTGCCGTGTCTCGTGATGGCCTCGCACAAGAGTGGATACGTTTTCACGACCATGAAGACGAAGATGTGAGCTGTCATGGTGGTCAGGCCGCCGATGACGCCCCTAACGGCCACCGGATAAACCTCACCGATCATCACCCAGGGTATGACGAGAAAGCCGAGTGTGCAGGTTATCGTGTAGACGAATATACACAATACCGGCACCCAAGTCCACGTAGGCTCGATCGACGCCTCTCGCCATTGGGCCAAGAGCCACATGTAGGTGCCCAAGCTGAGCATCGAGACGCCGCAGCCCACGGACGAGATCATCGTCAGCGGTCGACGACCGCATCGCCGGCAGAGCACGCACGCGACTATCGTCGAAAATAATCTGACGACGCCCAGCGCCACGGTGGCCAAGTATTTGTCCACGCTTGTTCCGGATTCGTGGAATATATCGACCGCGTAAAAAGTCACGGCGTTCGTCCCCGACCACTGATATATCATGAAGTAAATGAACAACAGCATGTATGGCTTCAACGCGTTTGGCTTCAGAAGCGCCACGAAGATCTCCCGTGGTCCCGACAAACGCTTTATGTTGTTCTTGGCCGAAAAATTGATGAGAACGTTCATTTCTTTGTCCAGGTCGTAAGTACTGCCGCGAAACTTCTTCAAGGCGACGCGCGCAGCTTCCGGCTTGCTGCGCGATATCAGGTAGGACGGAGTCTCCGGAAATACGAACATCAGTACGAGAGCGAGGAGCGGTATCAGGCCGCTTATCGCGGCGCATATGTTCCACGAGAGCATACTACCGAGCGCGTACTCTATGAGGACGCCCGTGCTCACACCCACGCTCGCCATTGCCGTCAGCATTCCGCGCAAATGCGGCTGCGTCACTTCGCTCGTGTATACACGAGCTGGCGCACCCACCATACCCGAACCCAATCCCACGAAGAAACGACCCGCGTAAATGAATTGCACGTCGGTCGCGAACGCTATCAGCAGCCAGCCCAGAAGCGCCGGAATTTCCGTTATAATCAGCGAACGCTTGCGGCCGAGAGCGTCCATCAAGTAGCCCGACAAGAAACAGCCGATGGGCGTACCGATCGATGACATACTCGCTGTGGAATAAAACAAACGGTTCGACGGTCAGGGTGGAAGGTCAATTTGGAGGTCGTAGGGTGGTGTGCACTGGGCTGGAAACTTGTGGGGGGTGATAGCTTAGAGTAAAGACAAACAGGAGAGAATGCAACGGTGGTCAGGCATCGCGAGGCGGCAGGTGTCGCAGAGATGACTAACGTTGGTTGTCGCCTTGGTCCTGTAGGTAAGTCAGGAAGGTAGGTAAAGGTTGCTTGCGTTTCGTCACGGGAACAGTGACAGACTCGTCAGTAAGGCTACTGCAGCCCACGGTCTTGCATACAGGCATGGAGGCTATATAAAGGAGTCCGAACTGTGTCTCAAAAAGTGGCGACAAAGTCATTTGATATAGTGAGGCGCTGTGATCGCCCTGTTATCATGAAGTTAGTTGCGTGTGAGAGAGATAAAAGACGTATCGGAAGTACGCAATAATTATTTTTTCACGTGCTATATTCCCAAACAAAAAAGCGAACAGTGAAGACAAAATGCAGCATTAGTGATTTATAAACTAGATTTTTGGTCGTGAAGTGAAAAGAATTGATTGTTCTTTTTATATCAGATTAAACGTTTTTCCGCATCTATATCAAGGCCAGTATCGTGAGTTAAGCATAATTACTTTAATCTCCAATTCTATTGTTCGCAATTTTCATAACCTTGCACATGGGTCCCTCGTGACTAATGGTTGTTTGTGTGTTTACATAGTAATAAGTTACGTTACTATACATTTTTCAAGTTTAATAAGGTTATTATGTCATTATTGATTTTAATTCTGAAACAGGATGTGGAAAGTTTGTGCTGTAGCAGACTGTAACGGCAGCAGAAATGCTGACAAAGCTGATAGAGATATGCGTTCAGTAGGACAATTGACATTGTTTAAGGTGCGAAAGGTACTGCATTGTTATATTCTGTTTCCTCTCTGTTCTTCCTCAGTTTCTCTCATTTTTCATAGGCTTTCATAGGTCAATTTTTTTTATTCATCTTCCTTACACAGTCCTTGCCATTTTCTGATTATTGTTCGTACTTTTCACTTAAATCGCATATTTCCTCTTATAGTCCAGTTACACCTTCATCGTATGTCACTCTTTTTTATTTGATTTTTCAAGTCTTTCCTACTCTGTTTCATTTGGGCACATGCGAGGGTTCACGACAATTTGCAATGAAAATTTATTATTAAAAATTTTATTGTGCATATTATTACACTTTGATTTGCAATAAGAATTGAACATTGTCAACCCGTTCGTACGGTTCGCTTGGCAAAAAAAATTTCGCCGAGGAGGGTTTGAACTCTCGACCGCGTGTTCGTAGCCGGAGCGTTATCCCCGAGGCTATCTTGCCTATCACAATTTAATGTTAGAATTGATAGTGATGAAGATTAGGGTCTAATGGAAAATAGTAGTAACGAAGAGATGAAATGGGAACATTTTTTCTAATTTTTGGATATCTTAAAAGCAATTGCCTGGCTCGGATCCAGAACTGCGTTGAAGAGGTTATTTTGTTAGAAATAGGGTGCCCCAAGTTAACTGAAAAGAGTTAGCGTGAAGCTGTTGCCACCATTTTCGATAAATTCTCACCAAAAAACCGATGATCCAAGTATCAATTTTCAAAAAGTTGTCCAAAAGTCGGCTAAAGGGGTACCAGAAAGAGTTGGCCATCCAAAAAGATAATTGTCATGTGTCGGACGCATGAGAACTTATAGGTAACTTCTAGGTGGACATTTGGTATCCATTTCGGTAACTTCTGGACAACTATTTGGAAATTGCTACCTGGAAAACCATCGTTTACTTTTCGAAAATAAGCGGGCTTTCAACGATCACGCTTTTGCTGCGAGAAGCGTTTATAAGAACAATAATGACATGAGCGACAAGTCGACAGACATGAGCTATGCTCGTAAATGCTTAAGGGGTAAGGCCACTGTAACGGCCCAAAAAAAAAGGTTTTTTCACTAATTGTTTGCTCCCGAAATTGAAGGTATTTGAAAAAAAACTTTTAATGGTGTTATCGGGCATACATTAAACTTTATTATAAAATTTTTTTACATTAAAAAAAAAACAAAATGGCGGTTCCACAGCTATCTTCCCGGGACATGTTTTGCTTCCAGGGCTCCGCGGCGCGCAGCACCACTGGTGCACTTTTGAATCTAGAACAAAAAAAAAAAACCATTAATCTAGAGGGCTATAGCTAGAGAATGTCGATCGGATTTTAAAAAGTATCAATTTTTGTGGATTTGGCGTGCGTTTGAAAAAAAAAATTGATTTTTGACGAAAAAAACGGCAAGTTTTTTGTTAATAAAAAATCAATAAATAAAGTTCTTGAAAATTCCGATCGACATTCTCAAGATAATGTAAATGTTCACATCTGGTTAAAATTTCAAGTAAAAAAAATGAAAATTGTTCGAGTTATGCTGCGTGCCATTTTGAAAAACCATGTTTCGAGAAAAACGCGTTTAAAGTTTTGCGAATAGTTTTTTATAGCCAATAAAAAAAAATCGATTTTTCAAAAAATTTACAGTGGCCTTACCCCTTAAATCATTGATATGTACTTAAGTGCTTGATCATTTGTGGGAAATGCTGGAACGATGTTTGTGCCGCGCAGTGGCGATATGCGCAACGGCCACATTGGACTCTTACGAGGACGACCTACAGCCACTTGTCGCAGTCCGCAGATACGTTTGTCCCAGACTCGCCACGTAATACAGAAGTTAAGCTTAAAATATTGTCAATACGATACAACAACATCATGGTACATTGCCAGACTTGTGGGATATCAAAAGCAGCTGAACATTAGAAGGCAGTTGGGGTTCGTCATGCTTGCAACAACGAAAAATCATTCAAATTTGGCGCCACGGAGCTGCCATCTAGAAGCGGCAGTTTGGACTATTGGACGCTTTCTAGTTCGCTCAGCAGACGCTACCTCCTGTTTGTCTTTACGCTGGTGGACTAGTTTGATGAAGCTAATGAAGGCATATTTTGGGCCATTGTTATTTCGTTCTTACCGATCCAAGAGGCCTCATTGACGCCGATCGGAATAGCGCTGTCATCTTGACGCAGTTGGGGTATCGCGATAGCCGAAAAACCAAAAACCATTCCGGTGTTTATCGTGCCGAGTTGGGCGACGAAAGCGGCCAGCACTTGTCGCACCGCGCTCCCCCGCGCTTGCTTTTCACTCTGGACATTGTCTCGTGGACTATTCCCATTCGCGGTTGCGCTCGCTAGGGCTGCTTTTTCATCCTCCACCAGAGTTATAGAGGCTTGTATCTTCGGCTGGATCAGGGTTAGGTTGTCCTCGAGATTGCTTTCCTTCTCCTTCACCGGGTCAGTGGGATTTTCGCTGCAACGAAAAGAGGAAAAGAAAATTAACGAACGTTGATTGGGATCCTGGGGAATTTTCGGGAATTTTTTCTGGAAAATCGAGTGCAAGTTTTCAATTGTATTTTTGTTACATCGAAGAGTATGGTCTCACGTCCTTTTCTCAATTTATGTATTGAGAAATATTTACGAATGAAAAACGTTCTTTGTTGTAATACAGAAATATTGATTTTTAACAAAATGGCCGCAGTCCAAAATGAAAGTATTGATTTTTGTTGATAAAAAAAACTATGCATCGAAGAAAACAACTGCTCCGTTGGAGCAATGCTCTTTGATATGTAAAACAAGCTGGTCAAATTTGAAGTCGATCGGTGCGATTATTTTGGAGACATCATGGTGACCGATTTTGAAAAAGTAATTTTGAGATAAACGCCTTTAAAGTTCGCCTATAATCTTCGTTCGCGGCACCTACCTATAAACGCCCGTAACTTCCTCAATTTTCAACGAATCCCTTCGAAATTTTTAGAGAACAGTTTTGAAATCTCACACTTTGAGAACCCGTCAAAAACCAAAAATCGATATTTTCAAAAATGTCCTCTAGGTGTATGTCCTCAATGCCGAATATTCATTCACTGATTCTCCAAACCCAAACAAACCCAAACAAACTAAAAATAGCGCCGTTAAGGATGTTGAGTCCCTATGAAACATGTCAATGTTAATTGTTCAATAAATAGCTTCTTAGTCATCATGAAATTTTTACACGACCTCCTGAATGCTTCATGTAAAAACATACCAAATTTTCAGAATTCTATCATCATTACTTCAACCTCCTTAAGGGTTGAAATAAAAAATGATAAGAAAATTCTGAAAATTTGGTATGTTTTTGTATGAAGTATTTAAGAGGTCGTGTTAAAATTTCACGACGATTAGGAAGCTTGTTATTAAGAAATTAACATTTTGTTAAGAACAATTTTTAAAAGAAATAAAAAAAAATTTATCAATAAACTTCGTTTTGTTTTCGTTGCTTTCAGTATATTGTAAATCCCTTCGAAATTTTTAGAGAACAGTTTTAAAATCTCACACTTTGAGAACCCGTCAAAAACCAAAAATCGATATTTTCAAAAATGTCCTCTAGGTGTATGTCCTCAATGCCGAATATTCATTCACTGATTCTCCAAACCCAAACAAACCCAAACAAACTAAAAATAGCGCCGTTAAGGATGTTGAGTCCCTATGAAACATGTCAATGTTAATTGTTCAATAAATAGCTTCTTAATCATCATGAAATTTTTACACGACCTCCTGAATGCTTCATGTAAAAACATACCAAATTTTCAGAATTCTATCATCATTACTTCAACCTCCTTAAGGGTTGAAATAAAAAATGATAAGAAAATTCGGAAAATTTGGTATGTTTTTGTATGAAGTATTTAAGAGGTCGTGTTAAAATTTCACGACGATTAGGAAGCTTGTTATTAAAAAATTAACATTTTGTTAAGAACAATTTTTAAAAGAAATAAAAAAAAAATTATCAATAAACTTCGTTTTGTTTTCGTTGCTTTCAGTATATTGTAGATATTATAAAATTGAGAGGTCAAAAAAAAAACTTATTGCAAAGTTACATCAGTTTCCATAAAGCAACATTTAATTTGTGAATGTTAATTGTTCAATAACGAGCTTCCTAATTGTCGTGAAATTTTTACACGACCTCTGAAATACTTCATGCAAAAACATACCAAATTTTCAGAATTTTATCATCATTTGCGATTTGGGACTCAACATCCTTAATCGCTCATAATTCATCGCGATCGACTTTCCTCATTTTTCTTCGCTTATCTCTCATCGCCAATGCGGAGGCTCTCAAGAGAGATGACCATTTGTCACAAGTGTTTACAATTTTCCTCGACGTGTGCGCGTACGACGAGCCTCTTTAGCCTCGTCAAATCGTCGCACGTATTTTATCCTACTTTTTCACGATCGTTAGCCGAGAGCGATGTTTTTTCCCCGATAAACGTCCAACGCGTAATCACTTGCGGATCTCCTCGAAGATATACACATATGGCGATATTATACACGTAGTTTGGACGCTGCCGGGATTTTGTCTCATTGTTTTTTCTAGCAGCGGTTTAGTGCCGCATTCCCTCCTAACGCAACAATGTGTGCACAGGGGATTGACGCTTATTCTCTTTTTCTTTCATTTTAATTAGATCCACTTGTAAGGTTTAAGGGGCTTGATAACACATGCCGCTTGCCGACACACTTACAATCAGCTACGATGTAATGACCCTTACATATCTTCGAATCAGCGGATGTGCTACGTTATGTGTCTTTACTATACGAGAGTAGTGCGAAATTTAGGCTCGCCTTTTTTTTCCGTACGTGGCACGATCGAAGACTCGCTTTACGTCATTTTTCTTCCACACTGCTTCACACACACACACACGCACGCTCTCTCTCTCTCTCTCTCTCTCTCTCTCTCTCTCTCTCTCTCTCTCTCTCTCTCTGAAAAATAGTTCCTGCATTGTTTAAATAATTAAAAAAAAATTTTATCCTGAGAAGAAAATAGACGACGTATTTTTTGGCGAATATGAAAAGTTAAATGTGTGTGCATGTGCATGTATATATCTAAATGCATATATATCATTACTTCTTAATTTAACTAATTACGTTAAGATTTACTTAAGATACTGCTTAATACTTAAGATACTTAAGTATTAAGTATCTTAGTATATACTTATAGATACTTAAGTATTATTATTACTATAATATACTTATAGATATATAAGTAGAATATATAAGTAGAATAATAATACTTAAGTATACTTATAGATACTTAAGTATTATTATTACTTAGTATATACTTATAGATACTTAGATAGATACTTAAGTATTAAGTAAAGTAAAGTTAGTAAAAGTATTAAGTAAAGTTAAATAAAGCAAACTTAATACTGAAGATTTTTCTTAATTGAGACTTTAAACTCTTTCCTGCTTAATTCTTTAAGCTGCCAAAAAAAAAATCTTCTATGTATTTTTCTCTTCGCAATTCGAAATCTCAATGAAATCAAATAAAATCTTTTTTCTCTTCGCAATTCGATTGATATATGCACTTGTATATTAATGTTAAAAAACGGTCCTGCATTGTTTTAATAAATTCAATTTTTTTTATTTATAACTGTGGGGGAAAAACGACTTTCGCAAACATTTTTTTTTATTTACAGAAAAAATAAGAATTCGAACGATTTTTTCGATAACTCGAAGAATTAAAGCAAGCCTTGCATTTTCAAAGTTGCTTCAATTTTTCAAGTTTCAAAAAATGCTCGAGAGAAACTCTTTTCTACCCACAGTTTTAAGTGAAAGATTAATTTTGGTTAAAAACTGGAGCACCGTTTAAAAAAAATGAATACATAGTTAAATAAATACGAAAAATTGTTTGGAGAAACCTGCTTCAATTGTAGTTATTATATCTATATACTGAAACAGGGGGCCTGCCTATTAAAAATGATTCTTTACGAATATATTCTTTACGAATTCTTTACGAATATATTTACGAATATATTCTTTATATATATATTCGTAATATATATTCTTATTATATATAATAAGATATATTCTTAATATATATTCGTAATATTCGTAATATATATTCGTAATATATTCGTAATATATATTCTTATTATATATAAGAATATATATTTACGAATATATTCTTTACGAATATATTTACGAATATATATATATATATATATACAATATATATATATATATATATATATATATATATATATATATATACAAGAATCTTAAATTCACGGAAGATCATTTTAGCGAAACAAATAAATGAATTTTGCCAATATGAAGAGACAGAAAGTCATAATTTTTGTTTCGCACTAAAAACAATTAGTAAAAGAGACAAAAAAAAAACAATTTGCAACGTCACTGGAACAGTGTACGCGGAAGATAAAATGATGGTCGGTGAAATTTTGAATATTTATCAAATTCATGAAACAAAGTGATTGGGTTCGTATTTGTCTCGACACTACGACGTGAGCGTTCCTTATTTTCCGCAATTAAGAGACCAATTGTTTCGTCCGCTTTGTTTCCGTTCGCTATTATTTATGAGCCTCGTCATCGTCACGAGAGAAGAAATCTCAGGGGCTATGCGTTTTTATTTATTGTTTTTTCTTCTTCTCGTGTGTACGCGCGCTTGCCCCTCGCTCGTGTCAAACATGCATAAATTTGTTACAATGCCACTGTAAAATTGCCCTTGCGATTATTCCGAGAGTTCAGTGCAGTCGATTGACCTTCCGCGCACACTCGCGTTGCGAGTTTTCTTTCTTCTTTTTCATTTTATATATCATTTCCACTGGATTTTCACGCTCTCGCCGCGCCATTGTCAATGCCACTTACGGTTGCTTCCCATTTTCGGTATCGCTGTTAAAGCGCGTTGTTTCATTGTTTTTTATTCGTTTTTTATAGAGTGGAACAGTTGATATGGATTTCGAGAGGGAGGAATAAAATAAAATAAAATAAAATAAGAATAAAAGAGGGCAGCATCCGGAGGCTGCATAATCAAAATAATTATATTCTGTTTGATTTTTTAAATGATTGTTTATTTTCGAAGTCACGATTTTTCAACAGATTGAAAGATTTCTACGGGTTAAAATTTGTTTTTTTTTTTCAAATTGAAAACGAGATATCTTTGAAAATTATAAAAAGAAGTTTTTTTTGAGAATATTTTAAAATAAAAGTATATATATATATATGTACATATAAATTATATATATATCTACAATATTACATAATTATATATATTATATATTTATGTAAAGAGAAAAAAGTCTCTTTTTTCTTTTCGCTTTTTGACAATATTAATTTTACGTTATGACATAGACTGTATGAATAATATAAAAGTGTTATAAAATGTAAAAATTATTTTCACTCCCTTTATTTTATTATGGAGGGGCAAAAATAATTTTCATGACTTCTCTTGGTCCATTCAATTCTACGAGCCTTCCCTTGCGTTATTTGCAAAAATAATTTTTTTCCTTCCCCACTCGGTATTTTTTTTCCCCCAGTAAATGTTTACTCTTCCGCACGCTTTCTCCTTCTCTCGTGCCTCGAAAAATTTATGCAAATTCGTGAAGAAAAAAATGACGCTACGAACGCATCTCGAGCTGAAATAAGATACCGTATGATTTTATGTTAACGAGCTATTTTTGTGTGCTTCTTTATTCCAATATTTATTTGGGTTTTTGTGCGGGACATTTTTCTCGCACGTATTCGATAAAAGTGCACCAGCAGATGCACGAAAAACAACGCGGAGCTATCGTGGGGTAAAAGTACACGCGGTGGAGATAAAGAGTGACTGGCCTGCGATAACAACAATAATAATCATTCTTCAGTTTGTGTTGAAAAAGTATATATTTTCAAATTTTATATTATTAATTTATATTAAATTGAAAGTTTCTCGATTAAGAAACCAAAAATGACTAATTTTCTGTGAAAAAGATAATAGGAGTAGAAAAGAATTATTATTATAAATTATAAATCAGATTTATAATGATATGATATTATAATTTTTTATAGAGTATTATTATTATTATATACGTAATTATTGATGACAATTATGTGTATAATGATTCATAAAAATGATTAACCCTTCGCGGTAACACGTTCTGGCTGTAACGCGCTGGTCAGAGGGGGTCACAATGACCCCAGCCATGTTTCAAACGATTGTCCCGTTGACACCTTATTGTTGAACGTGCATGTTGCAAGAAATACAGTAATGTTAAGGATGTTGAGTCCCTATGAAACATGTTAATGTTAATTGTTCAATAAATAGCTTCTTAATCGTCCTGAAATTTTTACACGACCTCCTGAATACTTCATGTAAAAACATACCAAATTTTCAGAATTCTATCATCATTACTTCAACCTCCTTAAGGGTTGAAATAAAAAATGATAAGAAAATTCGGAAAATTTGGTATGTTTTTGTATGTAGTATTTAAGAGGTCGTGTTAAAATTTCACGACGATTAGGAAGCTCGTTATTAAAAAATTAACATTTTGTTAAGAACAATTTTTAAAATAAATAAAAAAAATTTATCAATAAACTTCGTTTTGTTTCCGTTGCTTTTAGTATATTGTAGATATTATAAAATTGAGAGGTCAAAAAAAAAACTTATTGCAAAGTTACATCAGTTTCCATAAAACAACATTTAATTTGTGAATGTTAATTGTTCAATAACGAGCTTCCTAATTGTCGTGAAATTTTTACACGACCTCTGAAATACTTCATACAAAAACATACCAAATTTTCAGAAATTTATCATCATTTGCGATTTGGGACTCAACATCCTTAACGATTTTGGCCGCGCTGTTCGTCGTTTTTGGAGCTATCTTCCAAATCAGTTGGTTGAAGCTGTCATTGCAGTTTTGGGTATATCCGCCAACACAGCCTTCTAACAATTTGTCATTGCTGACGTCTTCGTATATTGGTTTGATGACATCTAACACCCTTCATGGCAATGCAGAATAATCGTGACGGAAATTTCCAGTTCTTTTTTAGCTTTCGCTTGTTGCCACTTGCACCACCATTCGGGGCATTCGGGCCCCCTAATATTCTCGTCGGAAAGTTTTTCGGCAGAATATCGATTTTTGGGCGGCATTTTCTTTTTGCTTCGATCTTTGCGAAAAGATCCGGATCGATGAGCTTCCCGAGAACCTTTTTTTTTTATATCCATTTTTCACTGAATATTTATTCGCAAACGAAAATTCACTGCAACGCACAGTTGCACGAACGGCAAGCAACTGACAAAACGTGTCTATTTCTGGCAATGAATAACTGTCATATGGGATTTCCGTTATACCTGGAGCCAAGCATGCCCAAAAACACAATAGAATCACAAAATAGGTCAAGACACGCTTTGTTCGAAGGGTCGCTTGCCGCTACCTGCCTGTACACTCGGCGCCGCAAAACACGTTTCACTTTCTCGACTGTAACTGGCTTATTTATCGAAATATTAACTTGCCGTTTTCACCAGATATTCGGGAGACCTCAAACTTCAAGAAAATGCACAAAAAATCGATTTGTTTCGACCAACTACGTGTATATCTCCCCTTAAGACGGAATGATACCTTATCGCGGTCGGTATGGTAGAACGATTATAGATTCCCACGAATCTCTGAAACGGCTCTTCAGATCCCGTCGAAACTTTGCCAAACGACGTCAAATAGATAGATGAATGGCTCTCTTCTTCTCAAATTTTCCGAATTTGAGGAGAAGACAGCCGTTCGTCTATCTATTTGACGTCGTTTGGCAAAGTTTCGACGGGGTCTGAAGAGCCGTTTCAGAGATTCGTGGGAATCTATAATCGTTCTACCATACCGACCGCGATAAGGTATCATTCTCTCTTAAGGGAAAAAATAGCTCCATAGTGGGAAATAGTCGAAGGAGAAAACAGCTCCACGTCCGATCGCACTCTGTACTTACAAAGGGTGCGCCAAAGCACCGTTAGAAGGCAGGCCAGTCGCCTTGGCCGCCAACAACTTATAGTAATTATTTTGGCTTAAAGTTGCGCTTGGGGTCATTTTGACCCCGTGTGACCGCGGAGGGTTAATAACGATAACATATAGTGGTAGTTTTTATTATTTCCGGTGTACCCCTTCAGGGTATTTACCCATAGAAAACCCCCCCTTCATACACATTTCCTCCTCCAAAATGTTCTCATTTCTAACTTATATCCCATTGTCGTTTTGCCTTTCCTTTCGTCTCGCATCCACCTCCTCGTTTACTATTTTCCCAACTAGTTCGTCGAAGTGTTTTATGCACCTACATAGTACAGTTACAGGCTCCTTTTTTAGCACCGTCTGTATCTTTCTATTGATTTGCTCTCCTTCTTTATCCCCTAGCCATTTTTCCAGATATTCTACTATTTTTTTATTTATTATTTCCTTGGCTTTCTCGCATATATATGCACTGAGTTCTCCACTTTCTTTTTACATATCCTGCATTTGTTGTCACTGCATCCCTTATTTCCTTCCTTCCCCTAGGATTCCTAGGGAACGATCCCTAGGGAATGGTACCTATGAAATTATCCCTAGGGAATTATCCCTAGGGAATTATCCCTAGGGAATTATCCCTAGGGAATTATCCCTAGGGAATTATCCCTAGGGAATTGTCCCTGGAGAATTATCCCCAGGGAATTAACCTTAGGGCATGATCTCTATAAAATGATACCAATGGAATGATCCCTAGGAAATCCCTAAAGAAGGATCCCTAGGGAATGATCCCTAGGGAATGATCCCTAGGGAATGATCCCTAGGGAATGATCCCTAGGAAGTGATCCCTAGGGAATGATCCCTAGGATATTATCCCTAGGAAATCATCCCTAGGAAATCCTCCCTAGGAAATGATCCCTGGGATATTATCCTTAGGAAATCGTCCCTAGGAAATGATCCCTAGGATATTATCCCTAGGAAATCATCCCTAGGAAATGATACCCTTGGGAATGATCCCTAGGGAACATCTTGTCACAAGTAACGTACGTACTTTATTGTTGTCAAATAGATTGTCTCTTTAAATTCAAACTGCACTATTAATGTATAATTGATCTCACATATAATAATTGATATACCTAAGGGCTCGCTCACACTGGGTCGACTGGCTGTAGATGACTGCTTTAGTTTCATTCCAGTTGGGTGAGATAAAACTTATAATATAACGGTAATTAACTTGTAAGTTCAGGTTATGTTGTATACCTGTGATTAATATATATATAAAGGTGCTGTAAACTCGAACAAAGTTTTATTTACATTTCCCTAATTTCTCCAAAATAAAAAAAAAACAAAATAGTGGCTAAACGATTCGGGGGATCATCTTGTCCGTACCCTAGGGTTGTAAGGTTTTGAGAAATGGAAATGTTTTTATTGAAACCCTGATAAATTGAATATTTCGAATATGCCAATCGTAAGATAGATAAATATGGCAGCAGTAAACGCTTTCAGATCTCCATTGTGTTGAATGTGTTTGAAATTACGAGCATTCTCCCTTAGGGGGATCATCTCGTACACCTTTTCCCTATAGCTTGGCGTATTAATATTAAGGGAGCTTTCCAGTGTGAAATTTTCAAAAAATCGATTTTTTTTGCTTTATCGAATAGTATACACTCTTCCGAATAATCCCTGAAATTTTCATGCCGAAATTCAGATTATTTCGGTTACTGTACAGCATTTCTTGGAAGAAGGCAATGGAGCGCTACAGCTACAGCGAAACTTTGAACGCGTTTTTCTCGAAACAGCATTTTTCAAAACGGTGTCCAACTTGGAGGGCAGAGTTTTAAAGCTATCGCGTTGAATTTTTTACACAATATTCTTAACGTCATTGTTTATCGTGCTATGGAAGCTTTTTTTTTTTGACATCTTCCTATTTTTTTGTAAAAAAACTGCCAAAAAAAATGCTAAAATCGATACTTTTTGTTCAAACCGGCGCCATTTTTGCAAAAAAAAAAAAAAAAAAAGCCTCCATAGCACGAAAGCCAATTATATACCGATCAATAATCTTTTTGTGTTTTTTGTTTCAGATCAAAATTGTGACCCCCAACGTGGACACCACATCCAAGTGCATTTTCTGCAACAATTGTTTCATCATTTTTATAGATATTAATTAATAAATAAATCGATCTTTAAAAAATTGTTTTGTATTCTTCAATACCCAATTAATATACAAAAAAAAACCAGACCGATTAGATTATTTTTTCTTTAAAAAAAAAAATCGCGAAACACAGCGATTTTTCGGGCTGTCACACTGGAAAGCTCCCTTAAGGCCTTTCGCCATTTTTACATAACCTCCTTGGAGTCTTTCCACCAGCTCCTATCCTTTCCACCCCTGCTTCATGCCCGCTACAGTATTCAACTTTTAACAATCGCATCCATCAGATACAGTTTTTTTTTCAAACTGTTTATTCCGGCTCTTTTAAATGTTCCCTATGTCGCATCGGTGACTCTTCTTATTCGTTCCGTTATATTTTTAATGTGGTTCTCGTAGGTATTTCCTGTCGAAAAAAACATGCTAAAATAAGTAAATAAAAATAATATCTGTTAGAAAAGTGTACGCCTTTTTTTAACTCAGTTGAAAAACGGTGTACACGATTACTCAAAAACTATTCGACCGATCAATTTTATATTTGGCACATGTTTTTATGATATTTATGTACCATTGATGAACCTAAGACCGAATAAAAATTATCAGAATAAACATGTCTTTCGCTGGGTCAAAGTTTGAAATGATTTCCGAAAAAATCAACTTTTTCGTTCTGAGGCTTCCCCTTTAGCCAATTATCATTTTTTTTCCAATATTAATCTTCATCAAGTGACAGTATATACATACTAATCAATTTTCTTGCGCAGACTGTTTTAGATAATCCTACGAGGCACGGACGTTGCCAACTAATGGGCCAGGGGGGGGGGCAAGATATGGAAGGGCGGGTGGTGGAAATACGAATTTTAGACATTTTAGACCCTCATATACATGCTTTCAAATATCTCCGGGGGCACCTGCCCCCCCCCCCCCCCTGCTCCCCCTTGGTGACGCCCTTGCTACGAGGTGCTGCAGGGTACACCGTATTCGGCCCCCCTTTCGGACAGCTTCACGGCGACTGCTTATATCTCCGCCATTATTCACTTTTTTCAAGCAACAAAAATCATTTTGCAAACTGGAATTATGTAATAAAGAGTATCTATGACCCTGAAAAGATATATACATTCCTCACCCTAAAAGAAAATCATGAAAATCGACGAAAATTTGGCGTTCTAGATGGAGTGCCCCCCTTGAGTGTCCGCCGTCGATTTTGTTGAAACTCATATATGTCATAAAGCATTGAAAACTATTAGACACGTGTTTTTTTATCTGCGGAAAAATGGGTTTAGGGGGGCGAAACCACCCCTCAAAGAAAGGCGTGTCGAGGGGTAGTTTGGCAGTTTTACCCACAAGCAGTCCACCGATATGAAGAAAACAAAAATCGAAATTCTTCTAATGTAATGCGATGTAAAATCCACTATAAGATAATTGAAAAATCTAGTTAAGGGGTGACACCCCTTTCTCCGAGGGGTCGTGTCCCCCCCCTCAAAAACGTTTTTCCGTAGATAAAAAAATACGCGTCCAATAGTTTTCAATGCCTTATCACAAATATGAGTTTCAACAAAATCGTGGCGGATACTCAAGTGATGTTCCTTGTGAGACAAATTGTAGGCCATGTCTCGCTATCCATTTTTGGTACGTGCATATGTCACTCGCTTTTTTTTCTCGTTTTTTGGCCTCCCAGTTTCCATTTTCCACATACAGGATGTCCCAGAACTGATGGTAGTCCCTGAAATGAGGGTTTGGGGGGTGAAATTCTGAGTTGATTGATATAAGTATGTATGGGTCTCAGATCAACCCCTGAATTATTATTAATTTTCAAATGCGGACCAATCAGGTGCGCCAGTTTACGTCGGTGAGCGATACGCGCGTGGAGTGGTGCCGGTGGGTGGGGGGCTCCTCATCGGGCGCACCTGATTGGCCCGCCTTTAAAGATTAATAATAATTCAGCGGTTGATCTGAGACCCATACATGCTTATATCAATCGACTCAGAATTTCATCCACGACCTCCTATTGCAGGCACTACCATCAGTTCTAAGACCCCCTGTATACGCCGGTGTGTTAGGACTTACCCCCATGACCATTTTCATCTACCTCTCCGCCACCCTTTCGAGTACACTTCCCTCATTTCACCTCCAATTTTGTTTGTAATTCGAATTTAATAATAGATTCTTCATAATTGAAGGTAAGATTTAATAATAATATAATAATTATTATATAATTATTTAATTATTCACTACTTTAAAAATTTTCTAATTCAATAATTTTCTAATCTATAATTTGATAATAACTATGACTTTATAATAACTTTACAATTTAATAATAATTATAGTAATTCTAATTTAATAATAGATATATGGCTATTAATATTATTATTATAAAAAAATAATAATATGTATGAGAATGAATATGTAAAATATCTATGCGTGTGGTAATGAGCCATTAGGACTGGGACAACGAGAATGAAACGTCAGTAGTAATGCGGAAGACCGGGACAATCATTTTTACTCGCAGTTTTGAGCGATGAAGAAAATGCATATCTCATCCGAAAGCTCAGCACCTTGAGTCTCTTGGCAATGGGTGGGTACCGACAGGCGAGATGCTGCAATCGAGTCGATCAACATGTAAACACGAGACGCACAGCACCCAATGTCCTACCGTCATACAGCCAAGTTAATCTTGACAGCTCACGTGCTCCCACTTCTCTCAACCCGAATTAGAAACGTAATTTTGCAATAACGACACGACCCGCGCGTGTAGAGGGAGAGAGGACTTCACTGATGTCAAATTTATCGTTTTCGAGGAGGCGTTGTCGATATTTGAAACTTTATAGGAGATTTCTTTTTACTTTATAATCGGGTACGAAGGGAGGATTATTTTTATTTTTGATGGTGGTTTTATCGAAGGAAGAAATGTTTCGTTCGATTTGCCTCACTTGCGTTTTCCGTAACTCAGTTTTCGTCAATTTTCACTTCTGGTTCTAGCCTCAATAGGCGATTTTATTTCGAATTAATTCATTATGCCATAATTGGTTTTATATACATGGGTGTATATAATATTTTACAATTAAGGCGGGAAACCACTGTGACGGGTACAAAGAATCGATTTTTTGCATTTTCTTAAGGGGTTACCCCCACTTTCGATTTTGAAAAAATCGATTTTTTTTATTGCATTTTTTTGAAGTATAAGCATCTGAGAATATGTCCTGAAAATTTCAAGTCGATCCGAACACAATTGACTGAGATATGAGCGTTGAAAGAGAAGAATCCGTGAATTGAAGAACTGAAATTGAAACTTTAAACGCGTTTTTCTCAAAATGGCATTTCTGAAGTCGGTGACCAAGATTACTCGAACACTAATGAACCGATCTTCTTGAAATTTTGCAGGCTTATTTAATACATAAAAATGTAGTCTTTAATCGTTCGATTTTTTTTTTCGAAAAAAAATGGCCGTTTTATAGCCAAAAAACGGCCGTTTTTTTCGTTAAAATCGAACCATTAACTTTGACTGTCCGCCATTTTGTGAAAAATGAATATTTTTTAAAATCCTTCGATTAAAGACTAGTTTATACTTATATTTGACTAAATCCTTCCGCATTTTTTTTCGGATGATCCACTTCGCCGCAATGTTGGTCACCGCAAACCGTGTATATAAAAACATTATTTCATTGACGGCCATTTGCCACTAAACAATGTAATATTTTTCAATAAAAAAATTACTGAAAGTTCTTCAAGATGTGTTCTTTAAGATGGTATATTGATCGATTGAAAAAGTTTTGTAGTTTTCTTTAAAAAAATTCATGAAAAAGGCCGTTTTTTGCACCAGCACGCGTGCATCATCACGCTTATATATATATTAAAGAATATGTAAAAAAAATGTCCATGTTGAAATTATTGAAAATTGACGAAGTTGCCGACGATTTAGTCAGAGCAGGTATTTACGTATACTAAACATTTTTATCGCGTTTTTCTCGCAACAACTTTTCTCGGCCTGGCCGGAATCATAACCCTAGCGAGAATTCTGCGATTTTTAATTTAAAAAAAACCAAAATTTCCGTACTTGCAGTAACTATCGTTGCAATAGTCATTTTTTTTGTTGGAATTAAAAATTTTTTCAGTCTCGAATATATGGGAACATTTCACTAAAATTACTCCTTTTTTCGAACGGCTGTCGTTTCGTGATTTTTTTTTTTCGTGAACTATCTTGGTACAACGTCAACTACATTTGTATAGAATATAAAACTTTTTTCTTTTTATTTTACAGCTTCGCCACTGTCAAGTTATAGAACCGGCCGTTGGACGAAATTTTGTATACAGAGGCTGTTTTATACTTTACTAATGTTTATTTTTTATTAAAAAAAAAGAATTACACAGAATAAGATCAATGTGTGCTTATTAACATATTTTTTTTCCAAATCCTGGATGAATGATCTGGTAGACGAAAAAAATCAGAGAAAACGACCTTTTTTTAATTAAACCTTCTTTTAATTAGACCTTTTTTTAATTATCTAAGCGATAATTAATTATGAAACAGTAGTGCCAATGCAACCGTTGATAAAACTATAATTCATCGCTATTAATTATAGTTACAATAAACAGCTATATGCACATTTTTGTTTCTTCTCTTTTGGATATACTGAGTATTATTATTTTTTTTAATGTTGACAGTTTTTCATAGTTTTTCACAATCGATGATCCAATCGATAATTTTTTTTTAAATAGGAGCGTTACACTCCAAATGCAATTAATCGTTATCAATTATAATTACAATTAACACCGACGAGCACATTTTTATTTTGTCTTTTCTTCGCAATATTCAATATTCTCTTTTCATTTTTATCTTCACCGTGTTCTCTACGCATGAGCAATAAATACGAATGGGGAATCGCCGCAGAAATTGCAAAACGCCTGAGAGTTAAACTTTTATGGTTCGGTGGATTGTAATTTTTCATTCCATCTCCTGTGCAACAATTTATTCGCTCCTACGTACGAGGATGGAAATTTTTCTAGTTTTCCATCGGTCTCTCCACTTCGATGTGCTCTTTTTTTTCAACTTAGACGACTTTGCAACTCGCTCACGCAGGCGCGGCTACATTTTTTCACTATAGAGTTTGTTGTTGAATATGCAAGGCTACGCGCGCGTTCAGCCTGACGACCGTGCAATATTTGCTGGCGATAAAAACCGGAGGAGGTAGAAGAAGAAACAAAGAGAACTTTGTCGAATACCGGAATTTCCGGGTTTTATTGCGAGGCAAAGCTTTTTTTCTCGGGGGACAAAAAGTATCTCCCTCAAACGCATTTCGCGAGGATTTTTCCGAATTATACGAAGTATATGAAAATTGATAAAAAAGAAACGGTGATTTTTAAATATTTATTTAATACTGACTCGTGGTATCAGCACGCGTATATATATATATATATATATATATATATATATATATATATATATATTAAGGTGGTTCAGAAAAAAATTCTTTTTTTTCGTGGTACTCAACGGAAAATGTTACTACGTTATGAAAAAGTAATTCATTCAAAATTTGAGAGGTCTAAACATTTTTTAGGTAGAGCACAAACGACTTTTCATTTTTATTTTCGTTTTTTCGTCAATTTTTTTTCTTCGTTTGTTTTCTTACTCCAAAACAACATATTACTCTAAAAAAACACGCATACTTGTTAGACGTTCAGTGATGTAAACACCGTGTTCTTGTTCATCAAGTGGTCGATTTAATTTTCACAACCGAATTACACATATTGATTCTTAATTTGCAAATAGAAATTTGTTATGGTTAAAAAAAATATTTAAATAAAAATTGTGTATTGGTACAGAAAAAATTAAATCAAGACTTACATTGGATCACGCACTAACATTTTCTGCATCGAGATAAAAAAAAATTATACTACGATAATCATGAAAAAAATTAATAAAAACGGCGTTTGAGCACTAACTAAAAAAATTGTTTAGAATCCTCAAATTTTGTAAAACTTTCTTTTTCTTAACATACTTCAATCTTCCGTTGAGGACCAAAAATCGATTTTGTTACCATCCTAATATATATATATATATATATATATATATATATATATATATATATATATATATATATATATATATATATATATATATATATATATATATATATATATATATATATATATATATAACATATATATACATATATGTTATATATACATATATATATATACATATATATATATATAAGGTATATAAAGGGTGAGCTTTTTCTGTCGGGAAAATGAACGTGTCTCGTGAAACACCGTTTCATAAAAATAATAATCCAATCTAATCCTCTAATAATCACCGTTTCGGTATTATTGTGTTGATATATATTAAAAAACAAGAAAAAATACGGTGGTTATTGATAAGAGTTTTACTATTAATTAATTAATATTAATGAATGATTATATATAGTTTTCGATCACTGTGGATAATAGCAAAATTATATTAGAATAATGAAATTCGTCTTATTTCTTATTTTCAAAGATAGGTAGCTCTATAAAATGACTTATATTATTTTAATGCAATTATCCAGAGCGGTCGAAAATTTTGCTATTATCCAAAGTGAGCGAAAACTTTTGATATCACGAGTCAGTATTTGTCTCTCTCTCTTCATGTCGATACAATATATGTCTTTTAAACAATAATGAATGTTGTTTTTAATATGTTATACATTTTTTTAAATATTGCCTATTTTATTTTATATAAAAAAACATTTTTTTATAATAACTATAAAAAAATAACGGTGATTATTAGGTATTTATTTTTCACTGACTTGTGATGTCAGCACGCTTGTATATAGATAGAATAGACTGTTTTTTATTTGATTGTTCATTTTTTAAATACCTTCTCTCTCCCTCTCTGAATATATGTGAAGACTGAGACAGAGAAAAAATTAAGAGAGAGAGAGAGACGAAGGTACAACAGAAAAAAAATACGCATCACTCGTTATCTCTTTCTATTTCTTGTATCGCCATCAGCTGTACCAACAGTCCGCGCATGTCTGGATGAATAATTCGGCAGTTTCCTGCTTCGTGACAGAATTCGCGAACGCCTCGAAACGCGGCTAAATATAACGCAAAAGAAAACAATTAGAGAGGAAAAAGAAATTGTCACTCAATTTTTTGTCCATTGATGAATGAAAATAATCCCTCGACATTTTCCGAACCGAAAGAAGAGATTCGCGAGATAGGCCTCTCGCGCAGAGCCAGAGTTCATTAATGAATAATTATTTTTAGTTCATTCACTCGTTGATTAATGAGGCAAGAAAAAACAAATTTACTCTACAGTTGGTGGTTTTTGATTCGTATGCGTTGTATGATAAGAAGTGATATTTTTACGAAAGCGATTTTTATAAAAGTTTTTTTACCAAAGCCGATTTTTACTAAAGGCCATTTTTAATAACGGCTATTCTTACTAAAGAGTAAGAGTAAAAACGTTTTTTTTAACTAAAGGCGGTTTTTACTCAAGGCGACGTTTACTAAAGTAGTATTTTTAACTAAAGGCGACTTCTAATAAAGATTTTTAGTAAAAATTTTTTTTACTAAAGGCGATATTTACCAAAAAATGTTGCATAAGGTTTTTATTAAAATATTTACTAGTTTTTTTTTTACTAAAGCCGGTTTTTGCTAAACGTTGTTTTTACTAAAGGCAATTTTTAGTAAAGTTTTTGTTCACTAATGGCCATTCTTACCAAAGAGTTTACTAACGTTTTTTTTTACTAACGGGGATTTTTACCAACGATTATTGAATAAGCTTTTGACTAAAGATATTTACTAAAGTTTTTCCTACTAAAGGTGATTTGTAGTAAAAATTTTTTTTACTAAAGGCCATTCTTACTAATGAGTTTACTAACGTTTTTTACTAAAAGCGATTTTTACTGAAGTGCTTTTTACTAAAAGCGTGTTCTAATAAAGATTTTTAATAAAGTTTCTTTTTAGTAAAGGCGATTTTTACCAACGATTTTTAGATAAGTTTTTTACTAAAGATATTTACGGACATTTTTTTTCTAAAGCCCATTGTTAGTAAAGTTTTTTTTTACTAACGGCGATTTTTACTAAACACGATTTTTACCAAAGATTTTTGCATAAGTTTTTTATTAAAGATATTTACTAAAGTTTTTTTTTTTACAAAAGCCGATTTTCGTTATAGGTTTTTTTACTAAAGTTTTTGTTCACTAAATGCCATTCTTACTAAAGAGTTTACTAACGGTTTTTTACTAAAGGCAATTTTTACCAAAGAGTATTGCATAAGTTTTTGACTAAAGATATTTACTAAAGTTTTTTGTTACTAAAGGTGATTTTTAGTAAAGTTTCTTTTTACCAAAGGCCATTCTTACTAACGTTTACTAAAGTTCTTTTTACTAAAAGCGAGTTCTAATAAAGATTTTTT